>JAANYP010008964.1:0-162500 GCA_020465985.1 Centrapalus pauciflorus | reverse complement strand
GGGTACTTTGAAATTTGGTAAATCATGTGGTGAGTCTTCAGACTTCTCACAGATAATGTCTTCGACTTAGCAACTCACTTTTTAACAGTATTTTTAGGTATCCATTTTTGTACAGTTCGTTGTGGAACTGATTTTGAATTTAGTTTCTTTGGAACCTTTTTCTGTTCAAAAGTAGGAACAATGTTCTTTGGCAACCACACAAGGTTATCAGATTTATATACAGGTTTAGCATTCAACACATGACAATGAGCTGAATTTAAAGAAAGTAAATCAGCACGATAGTATTTAGCACAGTGTTTATCAAAAATTTTATTACAGCCAGAATTATCTATGAGACTAATCCTATCAGTAACAT
Source organism: Centrapalus pauciflorus (assembly GCA_020465985.1). Lineage (NCBI taxonomy): Eukaryota > Viridiplantae > Streptophyta > Magnoliopsida > Asterales > Asteraceae > Centrapalus > Centrapalus pauciflorus. Next base: position 162,145 of record JAANYP010008964.1, on the reverse strand, counting down.
ATTTTTCTTTTACCCTCTACTCTTGTCTAATTTTCTTGTTTTCCGTTGCTTGTTGCTACTTTCTCCAATCTTTCTTCAGTGAACTTTTCATAATACAGTCTGGCATAACCGAATTATCCTTATTTTGCAAAAAAATTTTAACTTGAGAAGCATGTGCTTTCTTTTCTGTTGAATCCTTTGTTGAAGAGGATTCCACTTTTTCAACATTTGGAGTCCCAAAAGTAACTTTTGTTTTCTCCTTTTGCTTTTGTAAATCATGTGAATTTACTGATTTAACCTTAGATTCTGTAGGTATTCTTTGCATAATACTTACAGGTTCTTTCGGTTTATCAGCTTGTTTGTCATGTAAAGGTTTAACAAATTCATCAATTTTGACAAACATCTCTTCTAATGAGTTAAAATCAGAGTTCATATACAGATCAAGTTCCTGTTCAGAATTGATAGATACATGTTTAATTGAAGGTTTCTGATTTGGTTTAACTTTGCTATCAGGCTGATTTTTCTGTTTTAATTCCAAATCTTTTATTTCAGCCTGAAGCTTTTCATTTACAGACTCAAAAGTTTTAATTTTCAATTCAGGATCAGAATTGATCTTTCAAGAATTGAATTTGGTATATATGGTTTTGAATATAAGTAGTATTTTCAGACAAATCATTTTCAAAATGTCTGAATATATCTTTGGAAATGCAAGAATTTTGATAACTATGATTTAATCTGTTATAATCTATGATATTTTGCATTTTATATGTTCTCAACCTTTTTAAATCTTCATTTGATTCTACTTCATCTGAAGCTTTCATAAAAACCTTTTGTATTCCTAAATTCATATATCTAACATTATATATAGTTGGTGAACATAAAATTGTTTTTGCTAGATATTTAGGATTAGTCCAACCTATACCTGATTTTGAATTATAAAATTCGGTATCTTTGGGTTCATTCAAATATATTGTTTGATCTGTTTGACCTCTTTTAATAAAATCATCTTCCAAATATTTAAGTTTCTCATATAGCTTCGTTCTTTCATCAAATATTGGATGGTATTTCACAGAATAACTTGATGATTCTAACTTGGCTAATTTGTCTTTTAGGTCAGATATATCGTTGTTCAGATTTGAATTTCACTTTAAAGTTCATTGGATTTATCTTTTAAATCTGAAACTACTCTTAATGCTAATGCCTTATCCTTGGAAAATTATAATACTAATGCATGTTCTTGACTCAATTTATTTTCCAAATAATGGACATTTTTCTTTTCGGCTTTTAAGGATTTTTCAAATATCTTTAGCATGTAAGACATTTGAGTAAGTTTCTGTTCAAGCACAAAGGAGTTACCATCATCTGAATCAGAATTAGATTGTACCTCGGGTGATTCTGAAGTTTCTGAGGCATCTGTATCTGATCCATCATCTGCTTGATCTTTACTGCATCCCTCTTCTCCTGCTGCCAGCAACACCATCTTATCTCTTAGTTCTTTGTAAGAATCAGACTCCTTTGTCTCTTCAGTTTCCTCATCTGTCAATCCTACCCAAACCTCATCCTCAGCTAACATAGCAGACTCACTGAATTCAGAATCATTGAACACTTCAGATTTCAGACAGATATGAGCATCTTCGTCTAAAATGTCTTCATCTTCGGACAGTTGTAGCCAGTGGTCGTCTTCAGCTATAAAAGCCTTACCAGCCTCTTTTTCCTTTGCCAGCTGGGCCTTCCAAGTGTAATAATCAAAATTCTTTACTACAGGCAATCTGCATTCTCTGGCAAAGTGACCTGGCTTGCCACAGTTGTAACATTTTTTATCAGCATCTTTCTTGGCTGGTTTATCAGTCTTCTCGTATTTCTCAGCCTTCTTGCCAATGCTCTCTCTATATTTTTAATATTTGTCTTTCTTTTCATACTTCCTTGAGCCTGTCTTATATCTCATCTTTTTGTTTGTCGGCTTGCTGTAGAACTTTTTCTGAAATGCCTTTGTCAGCAAGGCCATCTTTTCTTCATCTCTTCAATCTCAGAATCAGTCGAATCTGAATCTGATGAACTACTGCTCATGACAACCTGGTTTTCCTTCTTTAGCTTTTACTTATATTTCTTGTCAGCCAGGAGAGCTAGAGGATCAACGGTTGCCTTTTTTGCTTGTTTCTTTCCTGGCATTTTCCTTAAAACAACATCTTGGTAGTTGTTAAGGTTCTCAAACACCATATGGAAGTCCATATCGTCAATCTCTTTAGTCTGCTGAATGATCGTTGTATATATATCCCACTCCGGATTCAGCACATTCATGAATTTTACATTTATACCCAAATTGGATTTTGTCACTCCATTCCTTTTCATTTCACTCACCAGATTGACAAATCTCAGATATGTACTTTCCAGCAACTCTCCTTCTCTGACTCTAAAGTTTTCAAAAGTCATCAGACTATTTCTGGCTCTATTCGTTGCTGCTTTGGCTGAATCTCGCATCAGTTTACATACCTCATCCCAGATAGATTTGACTGTTTTTGTATTGGTAAGACTGATATAGATATCGTTCGGGATAGAAATCTGTAAGAGTATTCTAGCAGTTTTGTCTCCCAGCTTTCTTCGTTTTTGTGCTTCAGTCAGATTTGTGACCTCTATAGTTCTTTCCGGGATCGGAGGATTACCAGTTGGAACAGCCTGAATTGTTTCCAGAAATACTGCTGGTCCCTCATTCAGGGATTTCAACATTTCCTCAAATAGGTTTTGAAAACTGATAAATTCTAGGAACCGTTCCCTCCATTGAACGTATTCACCTCTGTAGAGAATAGGAGGTTTTGTTTCGGACCCCATGGCTAGTGCATCTTTCGACATAGTGACTAATTAAAAAGAATCTTCCAAGATCATTTAAATGGATTTTGATTGATTTGAAAGGAATGTGAAAAATATATCAAACTTATGACAAGTAAGATCAAACTCGAATAAGAATGAGTGAAACTCGATTAGAATGGGATCAAACTCGAATGATTAATAATACAACTCGAATGAAAGAGTTATACAACTCGATCAAAGAATGGATCAACTCGAATGAATAAGAGTAAAACTCGAATGAAAGCTTATCAATGTCGAATCTAAAAGGAATCAAACAAATGGTTAGTAATGAAAATCAATTGACAAGTTGGTGAAACTCGAATGTCAAAGCACTGAAACTCGAATGAAGAGTCTACCAACTCGAGTGGACTTGACTTGTGTTTGATTAAACTCAAATTATTTTTGTTAAAACTCGAATCAACTTGAAATTCACTTGAATTTTGTTTAATCAAACTCGAATGGTATTTTAATCAAACTCGAATGAATTTAAAAATCAACTCGATTTTGTTTAAACAAACTCGAATATGTTTAAACAGACTCGAATGAATGTTTAATTCAACTTGATGTGAACTGAATCCAACTCGATTAAATCTAGTTTCCAACTCGATTAACGCTACCTTCCAACTCGAATCCTTCTGTTTAAAACTCGATGATAGAAATTCCCAACTCGATTAAAACTTAATCCAACTCGATTGAAACTAGAAAATCAGATTCATTCGAGTTTTACCAGTTATAAATTTTCTAAGTCAGATTTTCAAATTTACCAACAAAAATGTATGAATTGACCTAAAATTTTAATCGATTTCACTCAGATACACTTTTTGTGAAGCCACTTTGACTATTTTTAGATCAAAATGCTTGTTTCCATCAGGAACAGTCAAGAACAAAACCATTTTTCAAAAATTCATAAAATCAACAGAACTTTTTGTGTGTTCTGAATTACAAATTTAAATTATATTCAATCTATTCGTCTTAAAAAACGAGACCTTCGATCAAGTTTATACACTCATCCACACACTGAATCAAAAACCCTAAGGGTTTTTCTGATTTATAAAAACTGCGATGAAACAGTATTTGAAAAAAATATTCTCAAATTTTTCAAAATCATTTAGGTATTACAATTTTTAGGCTCTAATCCCAATTGATATATTCAAATTAATCAATCACAAAACAAGTTACCAAACAATTACAATAACAGAATCACTAACCGAATGATTTTTTTGCACAAAATGGAATTACAGAATGAAGAAGAAGTTCGTACACTGTAGCCCTAACTTTTGCTAAGAATTCCATGCAAAATTGAATATGTCAGATCCGTACATTTTACTGTACAACATTCACTATTTATAAAAAAAAGTCATATCTTAGAACTAAATACAATTCAACCCCTAGACTAATTATTTTCATCAACTAAAATAGTTTCCAACAATGCCATATGCTCTCTCAGTTCATTGTTAGAATACTAATTCTTTGGCTCTTCTGCTTCATCATCAGTCAAGCCTACCCAGACTTCATCTTCAGCCAACATGCCAGACTCACTCATTTCAGATTCATTAAAAATTCTCACTTTAGGCAGATATGCGCGTCTTCATCCAGAATGTCTCATCGTCAGACAGCTGAAACCAATGGTCATCCTCAGCCATTAATGCCTTTCCAGCCTCCTTTTCTTTTTCTAGCAGTTCCTTTCGAGTATAGTAGTTTGAGATTTTGACTACTGGCAGCCTCAATTCCCTTGCAAAGTGGCCAGGCTTGCCACTTTTATAGCATTTCTGATCATCATCTTTCTTGGTCGGCTTATCAGGCTTCTCATATTTTCAGCCTTTTTCCCACTACTCTCTCCAGATTTGTCATACTTATCTCTCTTTTCATATTTCCTTGAGCCTGTCTTATATCGCATCTTGTTATTTGTCGGTTTGCCATCGAACTTTTTCTAGAAAGCCTTTCAGTAAAGCCATTTGCTTATTCATCTCCTTTATCTCCGAATCTACTGATGAGTCTGTTGATTCTGTATCCGATGAACTGCTGCTTATTACAACCCGCTTCTCCTTTTTCATCTTATATTTGTACTTTTTATCAGCAAGGAGAGCCTGAGGATCAATAACTGCTTTCTCTACTTGTTTCTTTCCAGACATTTTCCTTAAAACAACTTCTTGGTAGTTGTTAAGGTTCTCAAATACTATATGAAAATCCATATCATCATTCTCTTTAGTCTGTCGGATAATCATAGTGTATTTATCCCACTCTGAATTTAGAACATTCAGGAACTTCACATTAATGTTCATATTTAATTTTGTCACTCCATTTCTTTTCATCTCGCTCACAAGATTGACAAATCTCAGATATGTGCTTTTCTAACAGCTCTCCTTCTCTAGCTCTAAAATTTTCAAACGTCATCAGGCTGTTTCTCGCTCTGTTCGTTGCTGCCTTGTCTGACCCTCTCATAAGTTTACATACCTCATCCCCGATGAATTTTGTTGTTGTTGTATTGGTCAGACTGATGTAGATGTCATTTTGAATTGATATCAGAAGGAGTTTACGGGCTGTTTTATCACCCAGCTTTCTTCGTTTCTAAGCATCATTCAGATTGGTGATCTCTGTTGTCCACTCCGGTATTGGAGGATTGCCATATGGTACAGCTGGAATTGTTTCAAGAAATACTGCTGGTCCCTCAGTCACGGATTTCAACATCTCCTCTGATAAGTCATGGAAACTGATTAATTCCAAAAACCGTTCCCTCCACTGTACATACTCACCTCTATAAAGAATAGGAGGTGTGGTTTCTTAACCCATGGCTAGTGCATCTTTTGACATTGTGATATGATTAAACAAAATCTTCCAAGATCTTTTAATGGAATTTGATTGATTTGAAATGAACACTGAATGAATGATTAAACTTGTATCAACTATGATAAAACTCGAATCAATAATAGTCAAACTCGAATGTCAAAGGCTCAAACTCGATGAATAAAGAGTAAAACTCGATCAGTGAATAATGAAACCCGATTGTAGAAGGATCAAACTCGAATCAATGAGTTATGAAACTCGATCAAAGAAGGTTGAAACTCAAATGGTGAAATGTAAAACTCGAAATGGTCCTTATCAAACTCGAATCTAAAGTAAAGAAACTCGAATGATTAGTAACAAAACTCGGATGAAACTTTATCAACTTGAATTGTGTTTGATTAAACTCGAATATAGTTTGATAAAAGTCAAATGCACTTGAATTAAACTTGGTTATTGTTTGATCAAACTCGAATATATTTTGATCAAACTCGAATGTTGTTTATCTAAAACTCGATCAACACATGTACAAACTTGATTAAAGCTCTTGACCAACTCGATTCCTTCTTTATAAAACTCGATTAAAACATGATACAAACTCGATTAAAGCTTCATTTTCAATATGATTTGAGTTTTAACAGATTTGAAATGTTCAAAGTCCAGAATCCAAAATTTCACCAAAAATTGATGAAATGATCCAAATTGCATTCGAATATGCGTTTTACACACAGAAACACTTTTGTGAACCCAACTTGACCAAATTCAGATCAAAACCCTTGAATTTGTAAAAAATAGTAAAAAACACACAACCTTTTTGAAAAATCCGTAAAATCCAAATAAGTTTTTTAGGGTGTTTTGAATTAAAAACTCAGATTAGATTTAATTTGTTCGTTTTTAAAATGCGAACTATCGATCCAATTATCAGATGAAAACATCCACTGATTAAAAACCCTTTGAGGTTTTTCTGATTTTCAAAAAAATGATCAAACAGTGTTCTTCAAAAATACTCTTCAGATTCAAAAAATCAATCAAATCTTTCCATTACAGGCTTTGATACCAATTGATATTTTGAATTTGTCAATCATAATTAAGCGTTAAACAATAAGAACAATTATAACACTAACCAAATCATTTGATTTCACCAAAATGGAATTTACAATACGGAGAGAATAAATGCACACTTCCCAAAGCTTGACCTAGTCGTACAATATTGTGTAAATGCGTACAAAAAACCGTACATCAAAAGTACCACACTTTTCTATATATATTTACAAATGAAACAATTGGCTAATTACTATTTGACCCCTAGACTGATTATTTTTCATCAACATAAGTATTTTCCCAACACAAGATCCGGTAAAAGAGTTGTGGAAGAGTCAAGAATAGATCCGCAAACTGGTAGACCATGGTCTAAAATGGTTTACAAACCAGTTAAGTGCTTAAAAAAAGTTCCGTAGGGATGTTCTGAGAAACTTGAAGTGGTGGTACATAGACAACGAGAGAGTTGAAGCAATAATGCAAGATGAAAATAAAAAAGTTATTTTGAAGGAATACGATCCCCTGCATCTTGTGAAGCTATCTCTGGGTGACCAGCAGAAGCTTCATGGACAGTCGATCTTCTTTCATGAAGGCTAGAAATCTAAAGGCAGGAAATACCAAAGAGTGGTTAAAGTTTGTTTTGAACATGGATTGCATGCAGTTGGCAATATAAATAACGCATAGAACTATAAATAAATGAAATCAACTAGAAGCTATCGTCAAGGGGGAGTCAGTTGGTACACCCGGTGTGACGACAACAGTCTAGTTTTGTAATTGATAGTCTTTTGGAACAGACAGGGTCTTGTTAATACAAGTCATGATTATATGTTCTTGTTTTATGTTCATGATTGTGTATTATGTTCATGTTTGCATGTTTGCAGGTTAAGTTCATGATTGTTAGATAAGTTCATGAGGTATGAACTTATGAGGATAAGTTCATGAGGTATAAACTTATGGTCATAAGTTCATGAGGTATGAACATATGACGATAAGTTCATAAGGTACGAACTTATGGCTTATAAGTTCGTACGAACTTATCTGCATGGGCTTGAACTTATAAGGTCGTGGGCTTGGGCCATGCACAAACTTAAGGATTATATCTTGAACTTATTCTCAACAATTCCTCACAACTTTTAGAATACTTTCAGATGATTTCAAAGAGCAGAAGACCGAACTTGAGGAGCAATACATCTTGCGGGGTTGATATTCTATCGGCTAGCATCGTGTTTGGCTCCGTGTTCCCGTGTGATTGTTCGTGATCGAACTGTCAATGTTAAACGAGGATTCCACACTCGTTTGACGCCATCACACCTTGATAGATTCGATAGGGGTTGACCTTACATCCTTGAGTTTCATTAACATCATGGTTGGTTTTTGAAAAAACTGTACTCTTCATCCTGTTTCGCCATCAAATAAGTAATAATCAAATTTGTCATGGTGGTCTTCTACATTGATGAGCATGATGACCAAGCTTTCCACAATTGTAACAACACTTTTCATTTAACGAGCAAATTTTGCTCCTATTTCCCTTTTGTCTACATGTATAACATGTCAACTATTTAAGGTTACGGCTTCCAGCGTGTGATTTCTTATATCTCCGACATGGTCGAGGTTCTAAATGCATATGGTAAGATAACACTTTTTGAGACTAAGTTGTACGAACTTGTCTTGTCTGATATTCTGATAAATTTGTTTAAAAGATATGATTAGACTTATGTTTATGAGAGAAATAAGTTGAAGGGTCTTGAAAAACTCATTGCTGAAGTTACAACCACTAACTCCAAGTCGTGTGTGGAATAATCTTTCTCATGGTTCCTCAATTGTCCTGATGCAAATGCTAAAACCTTTCCTCGTTGCATCAGTACAGCCCCCGAACCCATGCCTGATGCATCGGTATACACCACAAAGACATCGTTTCCCTCAGGCAGGGCCAATACTAGCACTTCACTTAACACTTTCTTCAGATATCCAAAGGGCACGTGTTGTTCTTCTTCCCAGATAAAAGTCGCGTTCTTACGTGTAAGCTTGGTAAGCAGAACCGTGATCCTTGAGAAATCCTTGATGATTCGGCAAAAGTAACCAACCAATCCCAAGAAACTGCGAATTTTAGAGGCATTTCGTGGAGTCTCCCCGTTATGGATAGCCTCAATCGTTGCAGGATCAACAGAAATACCAGCACAAGATATCACATGCCCCAAGAATAGGATCTAAATGAAACGATAAGTTTAAATGTGAACAAGAGCCTAAAACAGATATGTAAGATTTTAGGAAGTGAATTTATATCAAATGTTGAGACGTACATGCCTCAACCAATTTTCATAATTTGACAAATTTAACATAAAGTTGACCTTTTCGATCTATGAGTAAATAAGAATATCATCAATGAAGACAATGACAGATTGGTAAGGCATCGGCCAACAAACTCTATTCATGAGATCCATGAAAGCAGCTGACGCGGTTAGTAAGACCGAACGATATTACTAGACACTCGTAGTGTCCATATCGAGTTCTGAAAGCCGTTTTAGGTAAATCGTCCTCGTGGACATGAAGTTAATGATACCCCGATCAGAGATCAATATTCGAGAAATAGCTTGCACCTTGTAACTGGAGGAAGAGATCATCATTTCGCAGCAGAGCATACTTATTCTTCATGGTCACCTTGTTGAGTTCGCGATAATCGATGGACATGCGTAAGGTACCATCCTTCTTCTTAACAAAGAGTACATTACCGCACTAAGGAGAAGAACATAAAGCTCTTGTCAAGAAGCTATTGTAATTGCTTCATCATTTCCTCCATCCCTGCAGGAGCTAGACGATACAGAGCCTTTGCTATCGGAGTAGCTCCAGGAATGAGAACGATACGAAATTCCACCTAACGGTCTGGTGGCAATCCCAAGATATCCTCTAGAAAGATGTTCGAGAATTCAGATACAATGGGAATGGTAGAAAAAGATTTATTTTCGGCCTTTGCATCAATAGTGAAGGCTAGATAAGCAAAATAACCCTTAGCGACATGCTTTCGGGCTTTAGAAATACAGATTAGACATAAATCACCTTTTTGCCTCTCCCCATAAATACATATATCACGACCCTCCGGAGTAGTGATCTTAATAATCCGCTTCTTGCAGACTATATGGGCTTCATTATGGACAAGCCAATCCATTCCCACATTGACATCAAATTCTTAGAATTCCATTTGAATCGGATCCAAGTTAAAACTACATCATTAATGAGTAATGTGCAATTTATATACACCTTTTCGGCTTTAACTAACATGTTGCTAGCAGTTTCAATATCGAGTACGAATTGCAGATTCGATGTGGGCATGTTAAGTAGTCATGCAAATGCAGCGGAGACAAATGAGTGATTTGGTCCAGAATAAAAAACAATGTGCGCGGGAATTGATTTTACTAAGAACGTACCTGTGACCACCTCAGGGCAATCTTTTGCTTCCTCAATCCTAATCTGGAAGGCCCTAGTTGTTGCACTTCAAGTTTGTTCTCTTTGAGAAATTGAAGCTCTAGAAGACCTTGCGGTTGATTGTTGAGTGGATTCGAATCATGGTGGCTTCTCGCAATCCCGTGCAAGATGACCTATCTTGCCATAGTTAAAACAAGCTTCAGCTTTTCAGGGACAGTTATCCCCATGATGCCCCTTCTGCCCATAGCAGTAACAGTAATTTACCTTAATCCTATAATCCCCCGAGTGAGACTTTTGGCACCAACGACAGTCCCGTTGTTGAGTATTCGCCTTGAAGGCCCTTCCCTTTCTTCAAGAAGCTAATGGTTGTTGAGATTAAGGTTGTGATGATCTAGAATAACTAGAATCCCATTGTCTCTTTAGTGGTGATGGTTGAGTTAGACCCGCAACAGCTTATCCCATGACGTACCCTAAAAGAACCAAAATTTGCTTCACATTGTGAGCAGCCTCCAACATTCCTGCAAAAGTAATAAACTGAACACTGTTCATTTTTCGCGAATCTCCAGTTCCAAACCAGCCAAAAATCAATGTATCTTCCTATCCTCTGTGTCAATTTGATGTGGTTGTTTAGAGCTAGATCTAGGTTAATCATAGACTTGGGTCAATCTTGCATTGAATTGAATGATTCTCAAAATTACACCTTTGAAACACACAGTTAATTTGCAAGACTTCTAAAATTGATAAGGAAATTTCCATTCCTTATATACTAACTTTCTAATCTATACCGTAATTACATAATGAGTCCCTAAAGTAATGATTTGATCAAAATATAGAACCTAACATTCTCCCCGTTTGGGATGAAAGTAGTGAAAAAACAAAAATAATACAGACACATGAATTTTACAAAGACTAGAAAGTATAAGGAAATTAAAATAAAAAGTTTCCTTCAAGTCTTGATCTCTTCAGTAATCATAAAATTCTTCAAGTTCAACAAAAATCTTCACTAGATTCTTCTCTTGTAAACTCTTTAATCTTCTACTCTCAAGACTTTGAATCTTCAAACAATATCTTCTGCAATATCTTTCCGATCCTCATATCTTCAATTTTCTGATTTTCTCTTCTCAGTTAAAGATACTCCCCCTTAAACCACGAAATTCATATATTCTCCCTCTTGATCTTTCAGAACAACACCTCATATTAAATCTCTATGAATTCTGAAAGACTTATCAAAACACTTCAAATCTTCACATATTTACTGTATTCCTCTTGTCAGCAGATACACACATAGTCTCTAAAATTTGTCATTTGTCTCTGAAATTTGTCATTTCTCCCCCTCATGATGAACATATGAACTATGATCATCATGCACTAGAATTTCATAGGCTCGTAGATTTACAGACATCCGCTCCCCCTCAAACACTTACATACATTAAAGAAAAATATTACAATCAACTTCGGAAAAAAAAAAATCAGCCTCGCTCAAACAAAAGTTACATCACAAATTCACTCACCCCTTATGATATTCAGTAATTAAACAACCACAATATAGATCAAATACTAAGAACAAGATTTAGATCAAACACTGACCGAATGATTGTATAATTAGAGAGGAGAATTACTCTGAGAAACTTGAATGCACAATTCCCGATAAGGCCTAAACGTACAATCACAAATATTCCGTTTAATCAATGTACAACCCGTACCACTACAATACCAAATACTTCTATTTATATACATACTCAAACTATAAAGAAATGACAAAATAAACCCTAGACTTATAATATTCATAAACAAAATATATTCCCAACAATCTCCCCCTTTTATGAATAATTATGAGTCTTTAATCTTTAAACCCCAGTTTCATCTCGAACCTTCTTATGCTGTTTTTGTTCATCAGCTTTGACTCAATCTTCGAAATAAAATCCACCATTAATTTTCAATCATATGAACTAAGACCTCCTTTCTTTGTTTTTCTCTTTGAATCAGCCGCATGCTTTCCTATTAGTCCAGTCAACACCTTCTACAAAGTACCATCACAGTATTTGTTTAGCTCAACCATCCTCATAACTCTTTTCTTTTGGTCCTTGTCTTTGTAAATGGCCACTGGATGTTTAGCCATAACAACTTGAAAGTCTTTTAAGTTTTCCATACACTTGATGAATCTATAATATTAATTCTTCTCATGCCTCACTCAACTCCAATTTGAAGATCTTGTACGGATATAAGAACCAACTTTGTATGCATAAAATGGAATAGAGCCTTTAGTGCAAAACGACAATATTTTTCTCTTTTGTTTCATCACAGATCATCAAAATAGTCTTCTACATCCACTAAGTTGAGGTTTAACAAGTCTGCTTCACTAAAGACATATGTTTTTCCGTCATCTCTCGTTAAAGTGAATGTAGGATAGAAGATTTTTACAAATCGATCTTTCTCAATCTTCAAAAGATCAACTATCTTGAACTCACTTCATACATCTTCAATTCGTTGAGCTTTATTTTGTAGAAATTGAGCATAATTCACCAGATTAGGCATGTTTGGCTCAGTTACTCTGAATAGTTTCAAAAATGAATATGGAGCCCTTTTCTTGCAGAAGTTTTTCTTCTCTAAGTGATCTTCCAATAATGGAAGTTTATTTCTTTTCGATATGAAATCTTCATTCAACTTTCCAGAAAGGTTCAACTTACTTATCTTCTTCTTTCTTAATTCATCTTCATTCATTAATGTCTGCATTTCATTGATTTCCTTCTGAACCACTTCCTGAACGGCAAATCTCAAATGATGATGTCTATCAGATTCATCCGCCAAAATATAGCTCTTAAAAAAATTATCCATTAGTTCCACTTCATTCAACTACTTAACAGATTGAGGCATCACGTCTTCAATAGGAAATGGATCAAACTCTTTTTTAATTGTAACAGTCACCTCAGGCTTTTCAACTGTCGGCGTTGGTATTTCATCTCTAATAATTTCTTGAACCAACTCCTCCTCAACTAATATCCTTTCTGCTCTCAACGTGACATTAGATAATTCAAATATTTCATCATCAGACTCATCAACTTCTTTTTCAACATCTTCTATTCTAAGCACATCTTCAGCTGCTTCATTATATAAATATTCAAAATCTTCAAAGTTATTAATTTTAGATTGAATACTAACAGGAACTGGAACATGTTAATAAAGAATCAATCCTAGTTCACTCTAAGCATCAACTGGCTTTTCAGTTGAGGCTCCCGCTTCACTTATCCTCTTATCTCCAGTTTCTTTCTTAGTATACACCACCATTTGTATATCTGTATCTCCAAGATTGCTCCTCTTCTCCCCTTCATGAGGAGCATCATCGGAGTTTTCATCATGATCCTCATACTTTCTTTTTGAACTAGAAGCTTAAGACTTACACGTCTGCTCAATAACTGATAGTCATTCTGCTAAGGATCCTAGAGCACTCACAATCGTGTTTTCTAACCCCATCATTCGGTCCCTCATCTCATCGAACTGGTCAAAACAATAGTCACGTAACTCATTGTTTGAAATTTGTGGTTCTTCTTCTTCTACTTCAGCAATACCTTTCCATTTCAGCAATCTCTTAATATTAGACATTTGTTGCGTCATCTGAGTATATTTATTTGTCATTTGGCTTGTGACTCCAACTATTGCTTCATTCAACATTGATTCAATAACAAAGGGTAACGAGCTAACTCCTGGGTCACGAAGACTTCAGTTGTCACAACGGTTGAACTTATGTAAAGTACTTTCGTGTGGCCTGTGCTTAGAGATGACATTCTTGTAACTCTGACAGGACTTCCAACTATTTCAAGTAAAGAAGCAACAGATGCTTCCACCACTGTAGTTGTTCTGACAGGGACACTAAGTCCTCCTGTACTTACTTCAACACATGAAGTCGACTCAAGTGTCCTAGGTTTAATTTTTTCCATTATATGCATGAAGAAATGTACACTCGGGCACTTGTGTACGTATTTCAATATCCACGGTATCCAAAGGATCCTAGGATAGTGCATGTGCTAAGTCCCAGTGCGAAAATGAAACATCTCCGTGTTGAGAAGGAGATGAGTGGCCGGAGGGGTGTGCAGTCGCCGGTGGAGTACTAGCTGCTTCAGTGCTAACTCTCATAGGAGAGCTAACAGCAGTGTGGCTACCCGGCTTTCTTGGTTAGGAATCTCCCTCACACTCACTATCTCATCAATCTCTTTTTTAGGTCAGCTCCCAATTGGAGATATATCAAATCCTCCAGCACATCCCATATCATTATTATGATCATCATCATCATCATCATTATCATCATCATTTTCACCTTCATTTTCGCCTTCTGGAATGTTTGACAATGTATGTTCAGAATCTGATTCACCTCGGCAACTTTAACCTCAGAAACAGCTAGCTCTACCTCTTTGATCTTAAGCTCTTTGGTCAATGCCTCAACATGTTCAAACATTAGTTCTATTCTAACAGACTGCTCACTCAGCTTGTCTTTTAGAACTATGACATCTTGTGCATCTACCTTAAGTTTATTCCTAAGGTCTTCCTTTATATTAAAGAGGCTAGCGTTGTCCGATTTTAAGGATTCATTTTTAGCTGTTAGATTATTATGTGATTCTAGCACTAAGTTTAATCTATCATTAGACGTAGCACACAAAGCACATAAATCATGGAATGTAGAGAAGTTAAGAATTACCTTTGCGTGATCTGATTCCACGTTGGCCATCTGTGTGGCGAACTCCAGAGTCGTCTGATCTTCTGACTTTTCTACCAACATAGGACTTGTATCTTTTTGGTCTTCGTCCTTTGTTTCTTCCTCTGCTCCGACACTTCCAGTCTCCGTTACTTCAGCCATAAAGGCTCTAGCGTTGGACTCTGGATGTGTACTCCAGTCATATGTTCCATCGAGCTATCTGTCAGATGTGACATTGGTTAACAGACCAGCTATGTTTGCCTGATTGCTCGAACTACCCGGATGATATCTCCCTTGAGACTGATTCTGATACTGGTTCTGGTAGTTCTCGAATTTAGGTCTTTGACACTCTCTAGCGAAATGTCCTAACCCTTGGCAGTTGTAGCACTTAACTTCGGATTTATCAAACCCAATTTTAGTGTTGCTGACGTTGAGATTTCTGCCCGTCCTCTAGATGAATCTCTTGACTCGCTGAGTCACCATGGCCAGTTGCCATTGCAAATCCATCTACTCTAAATCATCAGGGTCCACCTGATCATAATCTTCATCCCATAGCGCAGGATCGTTGATTTTCCCTTGAACGCAATTGCCATAGGCGGCCACAAATGAAGCCAAAAGTTTTAGTTCGTCTTCAGCTGATTTTGCGCTCATCGGCATCCTTGAATATCCTTGAGATGTTGATGCAGACTGAGTTGGCTTGTCTTCCGGTCTAGAGAACCCTAAGAAAGCTCGGCTCACTGAGTCATCTACTTCAACCGGAGTCGATGTTTCACTAGTAAAGAATGTTGTAGCCGTCTTTAAGTCACTTCCCACTGAAGATTTGGACTTCCCAAAATACATATCCGGAACCTGTACTTGGTCATAATCCCGCTCCTTCTTTAGCAATTCAAATTATAGGCCCTCAGCGTTCCTATGACTTTTTCTAGACTTAGAGAGTCAAACTTTTCTTCATCATGCTTTATCAGCGCCACATACATCTCCCATTTGGCTGGTAAAACATCTAGAATTTTTACAATCTTCTCTGACTCATGATACTCGACATCGTGGTTGTCTAACTCAGTCAATAAGTGATAGAATCTGGTAATGGTATCATCCAGCTTTTCGTTTTTCAAAGCCTTGAATATAGCGAACTGCTGCTTGAGCATTTCCATTCTACCTTTCCTAACCCTAGGATTTTCCTCACACCTTTTCTCCAGTGCATCCCACAACACTTTTGCTGTTCGTTGATTGCGAAATGTGTGCAGGATCTCCTGAGGTAAAGCCATTCTAATAATCGAGAATGCGCGGTTCTCGGCCTCATTAAGCTTCTTATCATCATCCTTCATCTTTTGATATGACAAGACTCTTTGACGGCCTTCAACCTCAGTTGTAGGTGGAACGTATCCCTCGTCGATATAAATCCACATTCTCATATCATTGAATCTAGCGAAGTCGGCGAACCTATTCTTCCACCAATAATAATCTTCTAATTTCATCAACTTAGGTGGAGAATTTGTCTCTCCGACCTCATGGTACATCTCAATAAACATTTGTAAACTTGTCATTGTTTCAAAAATTTTTGAATTTAAAACTTATTTAATTTAATTCGATTTTAATTTAAATTATCACTTTCGAACTTGAGGAAGTTCGAATTTAATTAATTAAATTCGAAATTAAGTTTGAACTTCAACTAAATTCGAAATATTTGACAGATTCGAAGGTTTTGACAAAATCGAAGACTTAAATTCGAATTTAGGAATATTCGAAAAGATGGCAAATTTTAATTAAGCAAACTCGAATCGGCGCAAGTTTGAAAAACGGCTAAAAGTTTGAATTTTTTCAACTTTTCAGATTAAACCAAAGTTTTTAGAATTAAAAACTCTGAATTCGACCAAAAATGTTGAACTTATATAAACTTTTTCTCGATATCGTACTTGAAAAACTCGAAATCTGTCCAAAAACGTGATTTGACCGTCCAAAACGTCAAGAAACCACAGATGTTACTTGTGAACACGAAGAACACCACGAACACCCTAATGGCTCTGATACCACTTGTAAGGTCGCCTGACTACGGATCTTATCTTGACGCGACACCTTCCAACGAGTGCGGAATCCTCGTTAGTGGCTTGACGGATAGACCACGCACACCGAAACACGAAGACTAACACAGTGATAGACGAACAACGGATCGTCCCGACACGATGATTCTCTCCAAACGAAACTCTCTGATTGCTAGCAAGTTCGAGATCGCCCTTTTGCTTAAACTCTCTGAAATTCTGCAAAAGTCTAATAATTAATCGAATTAACCCTTAATTATAATACCCGGTTCGACTTTGTCTAGGACAAGTTCGAACTTGGCCCAAGGCCTTTTCGAACTTGTCCTCTAATCAAATTCGAACCTTGCCTTCAAACTTGTTTGAACTTATCTTTGAACTTATGTTTGAATTCATCTTTGAACTTTATGTTTGAACTTATTATAACGCATTACCCTAAGTTCAAACATACAAACAATCAATATCAAACACACATAATCAAACATATATCAAACAGTTGTTAATATTCAATAGCAAGCAAATTGACTTACACAAAATGCTATCTGTACTTAGACTGCTATCGTCACACAGGATGTACTAACATGCCTCCACTCACGGAGAGTCTCGGGTATCCAGTCCCATCTACGGGCGTTTGCCCGTCGTTGCTGGGGTGGGGGACTTGGTTGGGGAGTCGGGATGGCAATAGACTCCTGCCTCGGTGTGATCACCCTCTTTCAGGGTGTAAACATCATCTTCCGGCCTTTAGGGTAGGGGCGGTACGGTTTGAACGATGGAACCTCTGGGTGGTATGGGGTGTAGGCGGGGACCACCGCGGGTGGTGGATCTACTCCGGCGTCGTCCTCTTCCATTGGCTCCTCCTCGTCTGACTCTTCCATGTGATCCTCGTCTTCCGAGGGGTCTTCCTCCTCAGTTGGGTCCTCCTCAGAAAACACCTCCGGGTTGTATTGGCTGGTGGGGGTATACTCCTCTTCCGAGTCAGACAAAATGATTATCTCTTAGTTGGACATGTTTTCTGCTATCAAGGTCCACCATGCATAGTCTTTTAGTTAGTTACAAAAAATTTTTGTAATCAGTAATACTTAAGTGCAGTTATAGTCTAGTGTACTAATGCAACCTAGTTCACTATAACTATGGCTCTGATACCAATCTGTCACACCCCGTTAACCCGGTTGGCAACAAAGCGCGACGTTGCGGAAACATAACCATAATCATAACGAACGACCACTATTTGGACGTTTTCAAAAAAATACATCGATAAAACTTTAAATTATAGTAAAGTTATACATAGTCTGACATGAAGAAAAGAAGTTCATACAATACAGAGATTTAAGTACATAATTAAAGTATTCAAAATAATGCAGCTAAATCTCCGGTAGTTTCGAAAATGCATGCGACTCCTTAGATGCGGAAGCTTGAAAGAAAATACGTCTGAAGGCACACTTGCCTAATTTCCTTAAAACACACGCTAAAATACGTCAACAAAAATTGTTGTTGAGCTCATAGGTTTACACGTAAATCTGACTTGTATGGACAACAACAGTTAAGTTTGAATTTATAAAATCATAAATTCCATGTATGTATTACATATAAGACATCATGCAACCGAAGCTTAATTAAAAATAAGTTTGCCCTGTGCAGTATTCCCATACGTAATACCGTGTGCTAAATATATATGCACTCGTTGTTAGCCGACCTGAACTAACCCCAATGGGGGACATGACTCCCGATAGATCTATCCACAATATATTCGCGCTTACAAATAAATGCGATTAACGGTTCATGATTTGAGGGCTGATGGAACCACATGTGTATTACATAATAGAAATGAAGTTGTTTTCGTGTCCATATGAAAACGTAGCATGTATTTCAACCCCAAAACATAACATTGTGAAAATAGGGGCTATGAGGACTCACCGTGAGTGCGATGGCAAAAAGGAGCATAAAATGCTATTTAGCGTAAGTTGATGGATGATGCACCAGGTGAGTTTAATCGAGCCCTAAATGATAATAGGGACTTAATATCTCTAATATATGATAATATATATTTATATATTTTTAGGTCTTAAATTACCCAACATTACAAGTTTATAATTAAAACTCACTTAAAACGTCAAGTTTATATATATATATATATATATATATATATATATATATATATATATATATATATATATATATATATATATATATATATATATATATATATGATTTGGGTTCAAATGAGTACCACTAGTTTTGCGGAGTACCGGAGGTACCTCGCTTAAAATTATTTTTTTTGAAATTTTTTTTCATAATCATGTTTAAATTAATAATATAAGACTACTTGCAAAAAATCACACATAAACACACACTATAACTATGTGAAACGTGCAAGTTCACATGAACTGCACTGTTGTGAACGTATGTTCACAGCTAAGCATGTTCACATGAATTTTTCCACGTTCACATGACTTTTAAGAGGCTACGAAGTGTGAATGCGTGTAATTCTTTTACAAATATGCTTATATTATTTGTATCTAAATGAATATGAAAAATTTTTTTTTAAAAAAAACTTTTTTTCGGAGCATGTTCACATCTTAAACCCGTGTGTTCACAAGTACTCACGGTACTCTGCAATTTTTAGGTACTCACACGAACCATATTCATATATATATATATATATATATATATATATATATATATATATATATATATATATATATATATATATATATATATATATATATATATATATATATATATATATATATACATATATATATATATACATATATATATATATATATATATATATATATATACATATATATATATATATATATATATATATATATATATATATATATATATATATATATATATATATATATATATATATATATATATATATATATATATATATATATATATATATATATATATATATATATATATATATATATATATATATATATATATATATATATAATTTTTTTGCTTTTTCGAAGGTTTTCGGCCTACTTTGAGGCTGTTTTTGACCAAGCTAAATTGTTTTAGGCTTTGGTTTTCTAGGACATTAAACTACTATATACAAAGAATTTTTAAAGTCAAGAACGTCTATTTTTCGAGATGTTTAGGTTGGGGAAAAAGCTTGTTGAAAACTCTATGTTGGCCATTTTTGAGCTGTCAAACTTTCGGTTTCCCAAATAATTTCTGGATGTCATAAACTCCAAAATAAATATGAAAACTTCCAGATCTATAGTTAAGACATAGATCTAACTTTTGAAACAAGAATCAACTCATTTCGTTAATTTATGAATTAGTTATGCTTTTTCAAAGTCGATATAAATTTACTGCCGAAAATCCGCAGTTTATAAACTTGAAATAACTAGTGATTCTTGTTGTTTATTCAAAGACTACTTGTATAAAAGTTATAAAAGTTATAAAACACATATATATCACTTGTTTTCGTAATATTTACACTTATATGATGTGTTTATATTTTTATAAACACATTTGAAGAAAACAACTTAAAAACAAAACTAAAAAATTATAAACTTGACTTTTTATGAAACTTGTAGTTGTTGGTGATTATCTATATTATGCAAGACTTATATAAATATAAATATAAGATGAAATAAGCTAGTATTTACTTACTTTGAAGTATTTGGAGTATGATTTTGAGTAGAAGTTGAAATCTTTGCAAGACTTGCACCAAAAACTCTTGAAATATTGAAAGAATGCAAAGTTGAAACTTTTTTAGCTTTGAATTGTGATGGTGGCCGGATTTTAGAGAGAAGAAAGGAGAGGATTTTTGATGTTTGAAGTGTGGAAAATGTTGTCTTATTTATAGGCAAAGAGTTTGGTCTTTCAAATGATGAAAAGCATGGGATGAAAAGGTAGTGTGCACTTTTAAACAAAATGATAGTGTTTAAAGTGAATATGACTTTTGTAATAAAAATATTAAAGTCAACCTCTATAAAGCACCCCCTATAGGGCCGGCCAATACAAGTATTTTACGTGTATTTTCATTTTTTTTTGTATAAAAGTATTTAGAAATGTATTCTTGTATTTCCCTTTTCTTGTAATTTCATAAATACTTTTGGATGCATTGTTTTAATGAATTATTTTAGTCTTGCATAATTAATGTCTAGTAATTGTATTAGTGTATGATTAGTGTCACTAATCATAATTTAACTATGCACTTAGTTGAATTAATCCTTCATATCGTAAATCGATCGGATTAATTGATTCCCGATTCAACGCACCGATGAATTTGATTCTAATTGAGTTGAATTTTCTAGTGAACATTGTTAATTACTTTGATTAATTTCTAATGATCACTGATTAAGTTATGATTGGCTATTAAATACTGATTAGATCGTAGTTGCTAACCTGGTCTAAATGCCGGCTGTTACAAGGTACCACCGATGATTTACCTACAAAACAAAGAAAGACGTGAGGTACCCACTTATAGTTGGGTACTTTGAAATTTGGTAAATCATGTGGTGAGTCTTCAGACTTCTCACAGATAATGTCTTCGACTTAGCAACTCACTTTTTAACAGTATTTTTAGGTATCCATTTTTGTACAGTTCGTTGTGGAACTGATTTTGAATTTAGTTTCTTTGGAACCTTTTTCTGTTCAAAAGTAGGAACAATGTTCTTTGGCAACCACACAAGGTTATCAGATTTATATACAGGTTTAGCATTCAACACATGACAATGAGCTGAATTTAAAGAAAGTAAATCAGCACGATAGTATTTAGCACAGTGTTTATCAAAAATTTTATTACAGCCAGAATTATCTATGAGACTAATCCTATCAGTAACATATTTTTCTTTTACCCTCTACTCTTGTCTAATTTTCTTGTTTTCCGTTGCTTGTTGCTACTTTCTCCAATCTTTCTTCAGTGAACTTTTCATAATACAGTCTGGCATAACCGAATTATCCTTATTTTGCAAAAAAATTTTAACTTGAGAAGCATGTGCTTTCTTTTCTGTTGAATCCTTTGTTGAAGAGGATTCCACTTTTTCAACATTTGGAGTCCCAAAAGTAACTTTTGTTTTCTCCTTTTGCTTTTGTAAATCATGTGAATTTACTGATTTAACCTTAGATTCTGTAGGTATTCTTTGCATAATACTTACAGGTTCTTTCGGTTTATCAGCTTGTTTGTCATGTAAAGGTTTAACAAATTCATCAATTTTGACAAACATCTCTTCTAATGAGTTAAAATCAGAGTTCATATACAGATCAAGTTCCTGTTCAGAATTGATAGATACATGTTTAATTGAAGGTTTCTGATTTGGTTTAACTTTGCTATCAGGCTGATTTTTCTGTTTTAATTCCAAATCTTTTATTTCAGCCTGAAGCTTTTCATTTACAGACTCAAAAGTTTTAATTTTCAATTCAGGATCAGAATTGATCTTTCAAGAATTGAATTTGGTATATATGGTTTTGAATATAAGTAGTATTTTCAGACAAATCATTTTCAAAATGTCTGAATATATCTTTGGAAATGCAAGAATTTTGATAACTATGATTTAATCTGTTATAATCTATGATATTTTGCATTTTATATGTTCTCAACCTTTTTAAATCTTCATTTGATTCTACTTCATCTGAAGCTTTCATAAAAACCTTTTGTATTCCTAAATTCATATATCTAACATTATATATAGTTGGTGAACATAAAATTGTTTTTGCTAGATATTTAGGATTAGTCCAACCTATACCTGATTTTGAATTATAAAATTCGGTATCTTTGGGTTCATTCAAATATATTGTTTGATCTGTTTGACCTCTTTTAATAAAATCATCTTCCAAATATTTAAGTTTCTCATATAGCTTCGTTCTTTCATCAAATATTGGATGGTATTTCACAGAATAACTTGATGATTCTAACTTGGCTAATTTGTCTTTTAGGTCAGATATATCGTTGTTCAGATTTGAATTTCACTTTAAAGTTCATTGGATTTATCTTTTAAATCTGAAACTACTCTTAATGCTAATGCCTTATCCTTGGAAAATTATAATACTAATGCATGTTCTTGACTCAATTTATTTTCCAAATAATGGACATTTTTCTTTTCGGCTTTTAAGGATTTTTCAAATATCTTTAGCATGTAAGACATTTGAGTAAGTTTCTGTTCAAGCACAAAGGAGTTACCATCATCTGAATCAGAATTAGATTGTACCTCGGGTGATTCTGAAGTTTCTGAGGCATCTGTATCTGATCCATCATCTGCTTGATCTTTACTGCATCCCTCTTCTCCTGCTGCCAGCAACACCATCTTATCTCTTAGTTCTTTGTAAGAATCAGACTCCTTTGTCTCTTCAGTTTCCTCATCTGTCAATCCTACCCAAACCTCATCCTCAGCTAACATAGCAGACTCACTGAATTCAGAATCATTGAACACTTCAGATTTCAGACAGATATGAGCATCTTCGTCTAAAATGTCTTCATCTTCGGACAGTTGTAGCCAGTGGTCGTCTTCAGCTATAAAAGCCTTACCAGCCTCTTTTTCCTTTGCCAGCTGGGCCTTCCAAGTGTAATAATCAAAATTCTTTACTACAGGCAATCTGCATTCTCTGGCAAAGTGACCTGGCTTGCCACAGTTGTAACATTTTTTATCAGCATCTTTCTTGGCTGGTTTATCAGTCTTCTCGTATTTCTCAGCCTTCTTGCCAATGCTCTCTCTATATTTTTAATATTTGTCTTTCTTTTCATACTTCCTTGAGCCTGTCTTATATCTCATCTTTTTGTTTGTCGGCTTGCTGTAGAACTTTTTCTGAAATGCCTTTGTCAGCAAGGCCATCTTTTCTTCATCTCTTCAATCTCAGAATCAGTCGAATCTGAATCTGATGAACTACTGCTCATGACAACCTGGTTTTCCTTCTTTAGCTTTTACTTATATTTCTTGTCAGCCAGGAGAGCTAGAGGATCAACGGTTGCCTTTTTTGCTTGTTTCTTTCCTGGCATTTTCCTTAAAACAACATCTTGGTAGTTGTTAAGGTTCTCAAACACCATATGGAAGTCCATATCGTCAATCTCTTTAGTCTGCTGAATGATCGTTGTATATATATCCCACTCCGGATTCAGCACATTCATGAATTTTACATTTATACCCAAATTGGATTTTGTCACTCCATTCCTTTTCATTTCACTCACCAGATTGACAAATCTCAGATATGTACTTTCCAGCAACTCTCCTTCTCTGACTCTAAAGTTTTCAAAAGTCATCAGACTATTTCTGGCTCTATTCGTTGCTGCTTTGGCTGAATCTCGCATCAGTTTACATACCTCATCCCAGATAGATTTGACTGTTTTTGTATTGGTAAGACTGATATAGATATCGTTCGGGATAGAAATCTGTAAGAGTATTCTAGCAGTTTTGTCTCCCAGCTTTCTTCGTTTTTGTGCTTCAGTCAGATTTGTGACCTCTATAGTTCTTTCCGGGATCGGAGGATTACCAGTTGGAACAGCCTGAATTGTTTCCAGAAATACTGCTGGTCCCTCATTCAGGGATTTCAACATTTCCTCAAATAGGTTTTGAAAACTGATAAATTCTAGGAACCGTTCCCTCCATTGAACGTATTCACCTCTGTAGAGAATAGGAGGTTTTGTTTCGGACCCCATGGCTAGTGCATCTTTCGACATAGTGACTAATTAAAAAGAATCTTCCAAGATCATTTAAATGGATTTTGATTGATTTGAAAGGAATGTGAAAAATATATCAAACTTATGACAAGTAAGATCAAACTCGAATAAGAATGAGTGAAACTCGATTAGAATGGGATCAAACTCGAATGATTAATAATACAACTCGAATGAAAGAGTTATACAACTCGATCAAAGAATGGATCAACTCGAATGAATAAGAGTAAAACTCGAATGAAAGCTTATCAATGTCGAATCTAAAAGGAATCAAACAAATGGTTAGTAATGAAAATCAATTGACAAGTTGGTGAAACTCGAATGTCAAAGCACTGAAACTCGAATGAAGAGTCTACCAACTCGAGTGGACTTGACTTGTGTTTGATTAAACTCAAATTATTTTTGTTAAAACTCGAATCAACTTGAAATTCACTTGAATTTTGTTTAATCAAACTCGAATGGTATTTTAATCAAACTCGAATGAATTTAAAAATCAACTCGATTTTGTTTAAACAAACTCGAATATGTTTAAACAGACTCGAATGAATGTTTAATTCAACTTGATGTGAACTGAATCCAACTCGATTAAATCTAGTTTCCAACTCGATTAAAGCTACCTTCCAACTCGAATCCTTCTGTTTAAAACTCGATGATAGAAATTCCCAACTCGATTAAAACTTAATCCAACTCGATTGAAACTAGAAAATCAGATTCATTCGAGTTTTACCAGTTATAAATTTTCTAAGTCAGATTTTCAAATTTACCAACAAAAATGTATGAATTGACCCAAAATTTTAATCGATTTCACTCAGATACACTTTTTGTGAAGCCACTTTGACTATTTTTAGATCAAAATGCTTGTTTCCATCAGGAACAGTCAAGAACAAAACCATTTTTTTCAAAAATTCATAAAATCAACAGAACTTTTTGTGTGTTCTGAATTACAAATTTAAATTATATTCAATCTATTCGTCTTATAAAACGAGACCTTCGATCAAGTTTATACACTCATCCACACACTGAATCAAAAACCCTAAGGGTTTTTCTGATTTATAAAAACTGCGATGAAACAGTATTTGAAAAAAATATTTTCAAATTTTTCAAAATCATTTTGGTATTACAATTTTTAGGCTCTAATCCCAATTGATATATTCAAATTAATCAATCACAAAACAAGTTACCAAACAATTACAATAACAGAATCACTAACCGAATGATTTTTTTGCACAAAATGGAATTACAGAATGAAGAATAAGTTCGTACACTGTAGCCCTAACTTTTGCTAAGAATTCCATGCAAAATTGAATATGTCAGATCCGTACATTTTACTGTACAACATTCACTATTTATAAAAAAAAGTCATATCTTAGAACTAAATACAATTCAACCCCTAGACTAATTATTTTCATCAACTAAAATAGTTTCCAACAATGCCATATGCTCTCTCAGTTCATTGTTAGAATACTAATTCTTTGGCTCTTCTGCTTCATCATCAGTCAAGCCTACCCAGACTTCATCTTCAGCCAACATGGCAGACTCACTCATTTCAGATTCATTAAAAACTTCTCACTTTAGGCAGATATGCGCGTCTTCATCCAGAATGTCTCATCGTCAGACAGCTGAAACCAGTGGTCATCCTCAGCCATTAATGCCTTTCCAGCCTCCTTTTCTTTTTCTAGCAGTTCCTTTCGAGTATAGTAGTTTGAGATTTTGACTACTGGCAGCCTCAATTCCCTTGCAAAGTGGCCTGGCTTGCCACTTTTATAGCATTTCTGATCATCATCTTTCTTGGTCGGCTTATCAGGCTTCTCATATTTTCAGCCTTTTTCCCACTGCTCTCTCCAGATTTGTCATACTTATCTCTCTTTTCATATTTCCTTGAGCCTGTCTTATATCGCATCTTGTTATTTGTCGGTTTGCCATAGAACTTTTTCTAGAAAGCCTTTCAGTAAAGCCATTTGCTTATTCATCTCCTTTATCTCCGAATCTACTGATGAGTCTGTTGATTCTGTATCCGATGAACTGCTGCTTATTACAACCCGCTTCTCCTTTTTCATCTTATATTTGTACTTTTTATCAGCAAGGAGAGCCTGAGGATCAATAACTGCTTTCTCTACTTGTTTCTTTCCAGACATTTTCCTTAAAACAACTTCTTGGTAGTTGTTAAGGTTCTCAAATACTATATGAAAATCCATATCATCATTCTCTTTAGTCTGTCGGATAATCATAGTGTATTTATCCCACTCTGAATTTAGAACATTCAGGAACTTCACATTAATGTTCATATTTAATTTTGTCACTCCATTTCTTTTCATCTCGCTCACAAGATTGACAAATCTCAGATATGTGCTTTTCTAACAGCTCTCCTTCTCTAGCTCTAAAATTTTCAAACGTCATCAGGATGTTTCTCGCTCTGTTCGTTGCTGCCTTGTCTGACCCTCTCATAAGTTTACAAACCTCATCCCCGATGAATTTTGTTGTTGTTGTATTGGTCAGACTGATGTAGATGTCATTTTGAATTGATATCAGAAGGAGTTTACGGGCTGTTTTATCACCCAGCTTTCTTCGTTTCTAAGCATCATTCAGATTGGTGATCTCTGTTGTCCACTCGGTATTGGAGGATTGCCATATGGTACAGCTGGAATTGTTTCAAGAAATACTGCTGGTCCCTCTGTCACGGATTTCAACATCTCCTCTGATAAGTCATGGAAACTGATTAATTCCAAAAACCGTTCCCTCCACTGTACATACTCACCTCTATAAAGAATAGGAGGTGTGGTTTCCTAACCCATGGCTAGTGCATCTTTTGACATTGTGATATGATTAAACAAAATCTTCCAAGATCTTTTAATGGAATTTGATTGATTTGAAATGAACACTGAATGAATGATTAAACTTGTATCAACTATGATAAAACTCGAATCAATAATAGTCAAACTCGAATGTCAAAGGCTCAAACTCGATGAATAAAGAGTAAAACTCGATCAGTGAATAATGAAACCCGATTGTAGAAGGATCAAACTCGAATCAATGAGTTATGAAACTCGATCAAAGAAGGTTGAAACTCAAATGGTGAAATGTAAAACTCGAAATGGTCCTTATCAAACTCGAATCTAAAGTAAAGAAACTCGAATGATTAGTAACAAAACTCGGATGAAACTTTATCAACTTGAATTGTGTTTGATTAAACTCGAATATAGTTTGATAAAAGTCGAATGCACTTGAATTAAACTTGGTTTTTGTTTGATCAAACTCGAATATATTTTGATCAAACTCGAATGTTGTTTATCTAAAACTCGATCAACACATGTACAAACTTGATTAAAGCTCTTGACCAACTCGATTCCTTCTTTATAAAACTCGATTAAAACATGATACAAACTCGATTAAAGCTTCATTTTCAATATGATTTGAGTTTTAACAGATTTGAAATGTTCAAAGTCCAGAATCCAAATTTTCACCAAAAATTGATGAAATGATCCAAATTGCATTCGAATATGCGTTTTACACACAGAAACACTTTTTGTGAACCCAACTTGACCAAATTCAGATCAAAACCCTTGAATTTGTAAAAAATAGTAAAAAACACACAACCTTTTTGAAAAATCCGTAAAATCCAAATAAGTTTTTTAGGGTGTTTTGAATTAAAAACTCAGATTAGATTTAATTTGTTCGTTTTTAAAATGCGAACTATCGATCCAATTATCAGATTAAAACTTCCACTGATTAAAAACCCTTTGAGGTTTTTCTGATTTTCAAAAAAATGATCAAACAGTGTTCTTCAAAAATACTCTTCAGATTCAAAAAATCAATCAAATCTTTCCATTACAGGCTTTGATACCAATTGATATTTTGAATTTGTCAATCATAATTAAGCATTAAACAATAAGAACAATTATAACACTAACCAAATCATTTGATTTCACCAAAATGGAATTTACAATACGGAGAGAATAAATGCACACTTCCCAAAGCTTGACCTAGTCGTACAATATTGTGTAAATGCGTACAAAAAACCGTACATCAAAAGTACCACACTTTTCTATATATATTTACAAATGAAACAATTGGCTAATTACTATTTGACCCCTAGACTGATTATTTTTCATCAACATAAGTATTTTCCCAACACAAGATCCGGTAAAAGAGTTGTGGAAGAGTCAAGAATAGATCCGCAAACTGGTAGACCATGGTCTAAAATGGTTTACAAACTAGTTAAGTGCTTAAAAAAAGTTCCGTAGGGATGTTCTAAGAAACTTGAAGTGGTGGTACATAGACAACGAGAGAGCTGAAGCAATAATGCAAGATGAAAATAAAAAAGTTATTTTGAAGGAATACGATCCCCTGCATCTTGTGAAGCTATCTCTGGGTGACCAGCAGAAGCTTCATGGACAGTCGATCTTCTTTCATGAAGGCTAGAAATCTAAAGGTAGGAAATACCAAAGAGTGGTTAAAGTTTGTTTTGAACATGGATTGCATGCAGTTGGCAATATAAATACCGCATAGAACTATAAATAAATGAAATCAACTAGAAGCTATCGTCAAGGGGGAGTCAGTTGGTACACCCGGTGTGACGACAACAGTCTAGTTTTGTAATTGATAGTCTTTTGGAATAGACAGGGTCTTGTTAATACAAGTCATGATTATATGTTCTTGTTTTATGTTCATGATTGTGTATTATGTTCATGTTTGCATGTTTGCAGGTTAAGTTCATGATTGTTAGATAAGTTCATGAGGTATGAACTTATGAGGAAAAGTTCATGAGGTATAAACTTATGGTCATAAGTTCATGAGGTATGAACTTATGACGATAAGTTCATAAGGTACGAACTTATCTGCATGGGCTTGAACTTATAAGGTCGTGGGCTTGGGCCATGCACAAGCTTAAGGATTATATCATGAACTTATTCTCAACAATTCCTCACAACTTTTAGAATACTTTCAGATGATTTCAAAGAGCAGAAGACCGAACTTCAGGAGCAATACATCTTGCGGGGTTGATATTCTATCGGCTAGCATCGTGTTTGGCTCCGTGTTCCCGTTTGATTGTTCGTGATCGAACTGTCAATGTTAAACGAGGATTCCACACTCGTTTGACGTCATCACACCTTGATAGATTCGATAGGGGTTGACCTTACATCCTTGAGTTTCATTAACATCATGGTTGGTTTTTGAAAAAACTGTACTCTTCATCCTGTTTCGCCATCAAATAAGTAATAATCAAATTTGTCATGGTGGTCTTCTACATTGATGAGCATGATGACCAAGCTTTCCACAATTGTAACAACACTTTTCATTTAACGAGCAAATTTTGCTCCTATTTCCCTTTTGTCTACATGTATAACATGTCAACTATTTAAGGTTACGGCTTCCAGCGTGTGATTTCTTATATATCCGACATGGTCGAGGTTCTAAATGCATATGGTAAGATAACACTTTTTGAGACTAAGTTGTACGAACTTGTCTTGTCTGATATTCTGATGAATTTGTTTAAAGGATATGATTAGACTTATGTTTATGAGAGAAATAAGTTGAAGGGTCTTGAAAAACTCATTGCTGAAGTTACAACCACTAACTCCAAGTCGTGTGTGGAATAATCTTTCTCATGGTTCCTCAATTGTCCTGATGCAAATGCTAAAACCTTTCCTCGTTGCATCAGTACAGCCCCCGAACCCATGCCTGATGCATCGGTATACACCACAAAGACATCGTTTCCCTCAGGCAGGGCCAATACTAGCACTTCACTTAACACTTTCTTCAGATATCCAAAGGGCACGTGTTGTTCTTCTTCCCAGATAAAAGTCGCGTTCTTACGTGTAAGCTTGGTAAGCAGAACCGTGATCCTTGAGAAATCCTTGATGATTCGGCAAAAGTAACCAACCAATCCCAAGAAACTGCGAATTTTAGAGGCATTTCATGGAGTCTCCCCGTTATGGATAGCCTCAATCGTTGCAGGATCAACAGAAATACCAGCACAAGATATCACATGCCCCAAGAATAGGATCTAAATGAAACGATAAGTTTAAATGTGAACAAGAGCCTAAAACAGATATGTAAGATTTTAGGAAGTGAATTTATATCAAATGTTGAGACGTACATGCCTCAACCAATTTTCATAATTTGACAAATTTAACATAAAGTTGACCTTTTCGATCTATGAGTAAATAAGAATATCATCAATGAAGACAATGACAGATTGGTAAGGCATCGGCCGACAAACTCTATTCATGAGATCCATGAAAGCAGCTAACGCGGTTAGTAAGACCGAACGATATTACTAGACACTCGTAGTGTCCATATCGAGTTCTGAAAGCCGTTTTAGGTAAATCGTCCTCGTGGACATGAAGTTAATGATACCCCGATCAGAGATCAATATTCGAGAAATAGCTTGCTCCTTGTAACTGGAGGAAGAGATCATCATTTCGCAGCAGAGCATACTTATTCTTCATGGTCACCTTGTTGAGTTCGCGATAATCGATGGACATGTGTAAGGTACCATCCTTCTTCTTAACAAAGAGTACATGACCGCACTAAGGAGAAGAACATAAAGCTCTTGTCAAGAAGCTATTGTAATTGCTTCATCATTTCCTCCATCCCTGCAGGAGCTAGACGATACAGAGCCTTTGCTATCGGAGTAGCTCCAGGAATGAGAACGATACGAAATTCCACCTAACGGTCTGGTGGCAATCCCAAGATATCCTCTAGAAAGATGTTCGAGAATTCAGATACAATGGGAATGGTAGAA
Source organism: Centrapalus pauciflorus (assembly GCA_020465985.1). Lineage (NCBI taxonomy): Eukaryota > Viridiplantae > Streptophyta > Magnoliopsida > Asterales > Asteraceae > Centrapalus > Centrapalus pauciflorus. The sequence continues at coordinate 130,982 of JAANYP010008964.1, read as the reverse complement.
AAAGATTTATTTTCGGCCTTTGCATCAATAGTGAAGGCTAGATAAGCAAAATAACCCTTAGCGACATGCTTTCGGGCTTTAGAAATACAGATTAGACATAAATCACCTTTTTGCCTCTCCCCATAAATACATATATCACGACCCTCCGGAGTAGTGATCTTAATAATCCGCTTCTTGCAGACTATATGGGCTTCATTATGGACAAGCCAATCCATTCCCACATTGACATCAAATTCTTAGAATTCCATTTGAATCGGATCCAAGTTAAAACTACATCGTTAATGAATAATGTGCAATTTATATACACCTTTTCGGCTTTAACTAACATGTTGCTAGCAGTTTCAATATCGAGTACGAATTGCAGATTCGATGTGGGCATGTTAAGTAGTCATGCAAATGCAGCGGAGACAAATGAGTGATTTGGTCCAGAATAAAAAACAATGTGCGCGGGAATTGATTTTACTAAGAACGTACCTGTGACCACCTCAGGGCAATCTTTTGCTTCCTCGATCCTAATCTGGAAGGCCCTAGTTGTTGCACTTCAAGTTTGTTCTCTTTGAGAAATTGAAGCTCTAGAAGACCTTGCGGTTGATTGTTGAGTGGATTCGAATCATGGTGGCTTCTCGCAATCCCGTGCAAGATGACCTATCTTGCCATAGTTAAAACAAGCTTCAGCTTTTCAGGGACAGTTATCCCCATGATGCCCCTTCTGCCCATAGCAGTAACAGTAATTTACCTTAATCCTATAATCCCCCGAGTGAGACTTTTGGCACCAACGACAGTCCCGTTGTTGAGTATTCGCCTTGAAGGCCCTTCCCTTTCTTCAAGAAGCTAATGGTTGTTGAGATTAAGGTTGTGATGATCTAGAATAACTAGAATCCCATTGTCTCTTTAGTGGTGATGGTTGAGTTAGACCCGCAACAGCTTATCCCATGACGTACCCTAAAAGAACCAAAATTTGCTTCACATTGTGAGCAGCCTCCAACATTCCTGCAAAAGTAATAAACTGAACACTGTTCATTTTTCGCGAATCTCCAGTTCCAAACCAGCCAAAAATCAATGTATCTTCCTATCCTCTGTGTCAATTTGATGTGGTTGTTTAGAGCTAGATCTAGGTTAATCATAGACTTGGGTTAATCTTGCATTGAATTGAATGATTCTCAAAATTACACCTTTGAAACACACAGTTAATTTGCAAGACTTCTAAAATTGATAAGGAAATTTCCATTCCTTATATACTAACTTTCTAATCTATACCCTAATTACATAATGAGTCCCTAAAGTAATGATTTGATCAATATATAGAACCTAACATTCTCCCCGTTTGGGATGAAAGTAGTGAAAAAACAAAAATAATACAGACACATGATTTTTACAAAGACTAGAAAGTATAAGGAAATTAAAATAAAAAGTTTCCTTCAAGTCTTGATCTCTTCAGTAATCATAAAATTCTTCAAGTTCAACAAAAATCTTCACTAGTTTCTTCTCTTGTAAACTCTTTAATCTTCTACTCTCAAGACTTTGAATCTTCAAACAATATCTTCTGCAATATCTTTCCGATCCTCATATCTTCAATTTTCTGATTTTCTCTTCTCAGTTAAAGATACTCCCCCTTAAACCACGAAATTCATATATTCTCCCTCTTGATCTTTCAGAACAACACCTCATATTAAAACTCTATGAATTCTGAAAGACTTATCAAAACACTTCAAATCTTCACATATTTACTGTATTCCTCTTGTCAGCAGATACACACATAGTCTCTAAAATTTGTCATTTGTCTCTGAAATTTGTCATTTCTCCCCGTCATGATGAACATATGAACTATGATCATCATGCACTAGAATTTCATAGGCTCGTAGATTTACAGACATCCGCTCCCCCTCAAACACTTACATACATTAAAGAAAAATATTACAATCAACTTCGGAAAAAAAAAAAAAATCAGCCTCGCTCAAACAAAAGTTACATCACAAATTCACTCACCCCTTATGATATTCAGTAATTAAACAACCACAATATAGATCAAATACTAAGAACAAGATTAAGATCAAACACTGACCGAATGATTGTATAATTAGAGAGGAGAATTACTATGAGAAACTTGAATGCACAATTCCCGATAAGGCCTAAACGTACAATCACAAATATTCCGTTTAATCAATGTACAACCCGTACCACTACAATACCAAATACTTCTATTTATATACATACTCAAACTATAAAGAAATGACAAAATAAACCCTAGACTTATAATATTCATAAACAAAATATATTCCCAACAATCTCCCCCTTTTATGAATAATTATGAGTCTTTAATCTTTAAACCCCAGTTTCATCTCGAACCTTCTTATGCTGTTTTTGTTCATCAGCTTTGACTCAATCTTCGAAATAAAATCCACCATTAATTTTCAATCATATGAACTAAGACCTCCTTTCTTTGTTTTTCTCTTTGAATCAGCCGCATGCTTTCCTATTAGTCCAGTCAACACCTTCTACAAAGTACCATCACAGTATTTGTTTAGCTCAACCATCCTCATAACTCTTTTCTTTTGGTCCTTGTCTTTGTAAATGGCCACTGGATGTTTAGCCATAACAACTTGAAAGTCTTTTAAGTTTTCCATACACTTGATGAATCTATAATATTAATTCTTCTCATGCCTCACTCAACTCCAATTTGAAGATCTTGTACGGATATAAGAACCAACTTTGTATGCATAAAATGGAATAGAGCCTTTAGTGCAAAACGACAATATTTTTCTCTTTTGTTTCATCACAGATCATCAAAATAGTCTTCTACATCCACTAAGTTGAGGTTTAACAAGTCTGCTTCACTAAAGACATATGTTTTTCCGTCATCTCTCGTTAAAGTGAATGTAGGATAGAAGATTTTTACAAATCGATCTTTCTCAATCTTCAAAAGATCAACTATCTTGAACTCACTTCATACATCTTCAATTCGTTGAGCTTTATTTTGTAGAAATTGAGCATAATTCACCTGATTAGGCATGTTTGGCTCAGTTACTCTGAATAGTTTCAAAAATGAATATGGAGCCCTTTTCTTGCAGAAGTTTTTCTTCTCTAAGTGATCTTCCAATAATGGAAGTTTATTTCTTTTCGATATGAAATCTTCATTCAACTTTCCAGAAAGGTTCAACTTACTTATCTTCTTCTTTCTTAATTCATCTTCATTCATTAATGTCTGCATTTCATTGATTTCCTTCTGAACCACTTCCTGAACGGCAAATCTCAAATGATGATGTCTATCAGATTCATCCGCCAAAATATAGCTCTTAAAAAAATTATCCATTAGTTCCACTTCATTCAACTACTTAACAGATTGAGGCATCACGTCTTCAATAGGAAATGGATCAAACTCTTTTTTAATTGTAACAGTCACCTCAGGCTTTTCAACTGTCGGCGTTGGTATTTCATCTCTAATAATTTCTTGAACCAACTCCTCCTCAACTAATATCCTTTCTGCTCTCAACGTGACATTAGATAATTCAAATATTTCATCATCAGACTCATCAACTTCTTTTTCAACATCTTCTATTCTAAGCACATCTTCAGCTGCTTCATTATATAAATATTCAAAATCTTCAAAGTTATTAATTTTAGATTGAATACTAACAGGAACTGGAACATGTTAATAAAGAATCAATCCTAGTTCACTCTAAGCATCAACTGGCTTTTCAGTTGAGGCTCCCGCTTCACTTATCCTCTTATCTCCAGTTTCTTTCTTAGTATACACCACCATTTGTATATCTGTATCTCCAAGATTGCTCCTCTTCTCCCCTTCATGAGGAGCATCATCGGAGTTTTCATCATGATCCTCATACTTTCTTTTTGAACTAGAAGCTTAAGACTTACACGTCTGCTCAATAACTGATAGTCATTCTGCTAAGGATCCTAGAGCACTCACAATCGTGTTTTCTAACCCCATCATTCGGTCCCTCATCTCATCGAACTGGTCAAAACAATAGTCACGTAACTCATTGTTTGAAATTTGTGGTTCTTCTTCTTCTACTTCAGCAATACCTTTCCATTTCAACAATCTCTTAATATTAGACATTTGTTGCGTCATCTGAGTATATTTATTTGTCATTTGGCTTGTGACTCCAACTATTGCTTCATTCAACATTGATTCAATAACAAAGGGTAACGAGCTAACTCCTGGGTCACGAAGACTTCAGTTGTCACAACGGTTGAACTTATGTAAAGTACTTTCGTGTGGCCTGTGCTTAGAGATGACATTCTTGTAACTCTGACAGGACTTCCAACTATTTCAAGTAAAGAAGCAACAGATGCTTCCACCACTGTAGTTGTTCTGACAGGGACACTAAGTCCTCCTGTACTTACTTCAACACATGAAGTCGACTCAAGTGTCCTAGGTTTAATTTTTTCCATTATATGCATGAAGAAATGTACACTCGGGCACTTGTGTACGTATTTCAATATCCACGGTATCCAAAGGATCCTAGGATAGTGCATGTGCTAAGTCCCAATGCGAAAATGAAACATCTCCGTGTTGAGAAGGAGATGAGTGGCCGGAGGGGTGTGCAGTCGCCAGTGGAGTACTAGCTGCTTCAGTGCTAACTCTCATAGGAGAGCTAACAGCAGTGTGGCTACCCGGCTTTCTTGGTTAGGAATCTCCCTCACACTCACTATCTCATCAATCTCTTTTTTAGGTCAGCTCACAATTGGAGATATATCAAATCCTCCAGCACATCCCATATCATTATTATGATCATCATCATCATCATCATTATCATCATCATTTTCACCTTCATTTTCGCCTTCTGGAATGTTTGACAATGTATGTTCAGAATCTGATTCACCATCACCACCCCTTACATCCTCAGCAACACCCTTAATCTCAGTTAGGTTTCCCTGTACGTCAACCCCCGTGTTGAGGTACCTGCTCACCTAAGTCTCCTTGGGCAAGTTAACTCGGTTCTTGAGTTTCCATCAGAGCATGATCAATTGTATACAATCTCACACTTTCACCGTTCTCATTTGCATACTTTAACAGAGCCTCAGGAATCGGCATGATATTGGCATTAAGGTCATCTTGAACTCTGTGTAAGCTCATTTTACATAGTCAGGGCACTTCTGAGAACTTGATCCCTTTGGAATTTTTCATTGGCCCTCAGTATGCCTTTGATCAAGATTTGGATGAACCGTTGTAACGACACAAACTTTTGGTATCTATTGGTGGTCTTTGGAATTACAACTTCTTTCAAATCTTCCCATACGCACTGGGAGAAGTCATAACGTTTGTTGAATGCTATACCATGAAATAATTGCAAGCAATGAATACTTCCTCGATCGATCCCAGTGTGGTTAAAAGTCATACATCTGTTTATGATGCCAAACAGTGTATACCATTCTCCATTTAGGCCGTTTTCATGAAACATTGAGCTCTTGGTTAATGGTTTGGAATAACCAAGGCTTATTAGATCATGGCAGAGCTGATCGTCAGTTACAAAGTCTTCAAAGTAAGCCAGTTCAGGGAAATTGACAGTGTCATTGCGTCTAGGTAAGAACAGGTTATGACGCAGTCTGGCTAAAGTGATTTTGGCTTTGATCTGGTGAATTGTGACTTTGAAATGATGATCTCCTTCAGCAGGCACAAATTTGATTGTGTGCCCAAACTGATGTCAGTATACTTAAGGTATGGATGGTTCATATTTCCAAAGGTAACGGAGAGGTTGAACTTTTAGGATTTCAACAATGACCGGATGGCTGAGTTTTATTAAAATGGGATCAAACCGGTGATTTTTGTGTAACAAGGCTAGGCAGTGTTTTGATTTGATTAGTTGGGTTTTAGGGATCAGAGATATTGGTGACGGTCTAGTGACTGATGCTGATTTGATGGGTTTTGACACAAGAGTATGGTTTGAATAGGAATGTGAGTCTGAAGAGTTTGAATTTTGGGTGGGGGTTTGGGATACCATTTGTTACCTGTAAGAATAACACACATGTTAGATATATCAGATAAACAAACTGACTCCTACAGATAGAAAAATAGAACATTTAACAAGAAATTAGAAAAATATGTGTTTCATTGTTTAAAGAATCGGGATTCCAGACAATAATATTAAAATATTATTGTTAGGACTCCAAAGTCAATCGTTAATAGACCAATGTTAATGAAACACAGATTTTAAAAGTTTGTCTTGAAAAATGTAAAATTCCTTTGACAAATTAAAATTCTCACACTTAGAAAATTTTTTTTTTTAAATTTGACCCCAAACTCGAAATATGAATGGACAAACTCGAAGTAGTCATGAATATACTCGGGTGACATGTGAACCAACTCGAATGACTCTTAAACAAACTCGGTTGACATATGAATAAACTTGATTAAAACAGAAGTCAACTCGGGTGAAGTTAAGTGAAATTCGAATGAAGGATGAACTTCCTCAAATGACTATAAATTTTCTCGGATTAACTTGCATCAAACTCGAAGGACTCTTAAGGTTTCTCGTGTGACCTTTCATTAAACTGGAATTATACTTAGATTTTCTCAAATGACCCTTTTGATCAAGTTGGAACTACTTATAAAACTCGAAATCCTTTTTAAACAAACTCGAATGACAAATGAAGTTTTCTCGGACACTTGTTTGTTCAACTTGATTAAAACTTGAGTTTTCTCGGATGAAGTTTCAACCGAGGTTGAGTGTTATAAAATATACTAATTTCTAACGTTTTAAAACTCGATTAAAACAAAAACATTTCTCGAATGTTTCATTGTTAAACTCGATAAACTTTTAAAGATTCTTGATATACCCTATTATCGAGTTTGAACAACACCAAATGTTCTAAGTCCCACCACACTGAAAATCCAAAAATTCATTTTTAGAGACATTTTGACCTAAAGTTTTACATGTTCCTACTCGTAATAAGATTTTGAACAACTTTCCTTTACTGATGTTGTTCCAAAAACAACATTTTAATCCATTAACATCCGATTTACGGTAGGTTCAAAAACTCGAAAACTTGTATCTTTAAATTCAAATTAATGTCGTATGTAGAATTATAAGTCTTGAAATTGGATTTTCAAGCTTATATTAACAATATGCACACCTACATACTTTCAATTTCAAAACTAAAAGCCAAACATATGATTTTGGTTTTTCAACCATCGATACACATACAAACACACAGTTATGAACACATACACAGTTTCACACAGAGATGATCATAAAACTCAAATGAAAATTAAAATCTATTAAACATTAACAAGTAATACTGAAAATACTTACAAGTTTCAACACAAAATCTTGAATTGTAACAGACGATAATTGATTTTTTATGAATAAAGATCCAGAGATATTTTTGAATTGGCGTTGTACAGTGCACAACTTTCTTAAAAGTTTAAATTGACTTTTTAAATTTGAATTTATAATCAGATGAATGTAGACCCGACCCGAATTTTCTAACCATTTAGCCATTTTCTCTTTTTAACCGTCTAAGCCCATTTAACAAATATAAATCTACACACTTAAAAAATAAAAACAAACCAACAAAACACAAAAAAGAAAAAATTTTGACAACGAAATTCTTTTTAAACACCTCAAAATAAAATGAAGTAAAAAAATGTTAACCAAAAAAATAACATGAACTAAAAAAAATAAAATGTTGCTCCCCTCAGATCAATATCACCTTTTAAGCTTGCTACCCCTGCAATTAATCAGTTAAAAAATAATCAGATATACAAATATCAGATATAAATTTTCTGTTTGCTCCCGCTGCACATGATAATCCGATTTAGTTAAATCTCAGAAAAACAAAAAATATTTAAATCACATGAGATTAACACACAAATTAAATGTAGTAAGAAATTGTAAAATTAAAATTATATTGTGTGACAACTGAATGTTTAAATCTATCGATTCAACATACCCAATTTGTTTACCAAAAAGTTAAAGCGTTTTTCATCTAACGCTTTGGTAAACAAATCAGCTAGTGGATATTTAGTCGGTAAAAAATATAATTCTACATTACCATTTTCTCCATGATATTTTATGAAATGGTATCGAATGTCAATGTGTTCAGTTTTGGAGTGTTGCACCAGATTAGACGCTATTGCAATTGCGTTCTGTGAATCACAATAGATAGGGATCTTTTATGGTGTAAACCCGTAGTCTCGTAGTTGGATCTTTCCACCACACTTGTGAACAACATGATGATACTACAATGTACTCAGCTTCTGCTATTGATAGTGACACACAGTCTTGTTTCTTGAATGACCAGCAGACGGGTTTGTCACCAAGGAATTGAACTGATCCTGACGTGCATCAGAAAAGGCAGTCGATTTAAATGATGATTCCCTAGGATACCACAAACCTAAGTTCGGAGTACCCTTTATATATCGTAAAATTTTTTAGCAGCAGCCAAAAATGATTCTTTTGAATTTGCCTGATATCTAGGACAGACACACGTAGCAAACATAATATCAGGTCTACTTGCAGTTAAGTACATTAATGACCCAATAATTTCTCGATAATGAGTTACATCAACAGGTTTCCATAAAATGTCCTCATCGAGTTTTGATTTAGGATCAGAAGCCATGGGAATTTTAATGGGAGTACTGTTAGGCACAAAAAGGCCTCAATCAAACCTGTTATGCATCTAAAGGGTGGGGGGATTCTTAATCAAACCTGTTGATGCATTTGAAGGTTGAATTTAAGGCCTGTAATATGCCTTATTAAAACCTGAAAATGATTTGCAATATCAGTCCAAAGCTGTTCTATATGTTGCCTGTGTTGCAACAAAGACAGTTTGTCCAAGCTGTTCAGTCTGCTGAATAGGCTGGACATAAACTGTCTACGCTGCTCTACACTGGTGAGCAGCTTGGGCAGTTCACAAGTGTTCTGTTCTTTGTGAACAGGCTAAACACTTTATGGAATATATTTCCAAGTCCTCATGTATTGTTTTTGACTACAAGATCAGTTTACAAAAGTTGAAGACAAAGTGGAGATCAGAACTGCTCAGCCTGCACACGCTGTTCTGTTACATGAAGACAAAAGGATATTTGAAAAGGGTGACAGACCTTTTCTCATATCAAAATAGGCATTAACAAAGGAAGAAAGACACAAAGTTGACATTCCTTATATAGTTAAAGGCAATACAACAGTAGACAAAGTAAAAAGACAAAAGTTCTGCCCACATGAAGACAAGTCTGCTTTTCAGAATGTGCAAAAAAGTTTATGCTGTATTTTCATCAAGACATTCCCTTTTTCCTTTCGTCCAATGAAGAAGCTTCACTTAGATCCTCTGAGTGAGTATAAAAAGAAACTTCCAAGGATTGAAAGATTAAGCCAAATAGCTAAGTGCTGAAACCAAGAGTGAACGTGCATTCAAGTGTGTTTTTCATGCATGCAAGTCTGCTTGAATAAAACAGTGCTTGGTGTCTAAGCTGTTCGTGTTCAAGCTGTTCTTATGAGTCTTGTAAACACAGTGAGTGATTCTTAGTAAGTGTATTCATTGTAACTAGTTTAAGTCTGTCTTAGACTAGTTAAACATACTATTGTATCTGTCATCTCAGCTTGAACCTTTCCGCATTCAAGCTCGTTTGTAATTAACATTTGTTGATAACACATACAAACATTGAGAAAATTGTGTGTAGTTTTTAAATAGCTGTATACTTGGGATATCTTCGTCTTCGTCACTACTACCATAAACCTCCTAAGAACCCTAAAAATGGACTAAGTGTCTTGTGCTTGTGCTACTTTCACTACTTCCAAAATGGCTCACAGAAACAACCCCTTTCTACCAGTATTTGTTGGTGATGATGTACAGAAATACTCATCAGTCACCACAATGCTAACCATCAAACCCACTAACTACATTGCCAACCTCACAATCCCCAAAAACTATGTGGGGAAAGGTTATGACCAAATGGTGGAGTTTTTGACAGTTCATCCATTGAACTACGCCATGACTGCTACTCCTAGTAACCTGTACCAGGAGATGGTATACGAGTTTTGGTACACTTGTGCCTACAACCCCAATACCAAAGTCATCAAGGGGACTATTCTCAATGGGACTCAGGCCATTGAGATCACTATTGATCTTCTGAGGGAGGTTCTTCATCTGCCAACTGCTGATTCATATGACATGCCTCAACCTGAGAATGAACAAATGGGAAATTTGTTACGCTTCTGTGGTGTAGCAGAACCCAAAATCGGAGCTACGCTGTTCAGGAAGGATTTGTCTCCTACCTACAGCTTTTATTTGCCTCAGTGGTGATGTGCTTCAGCAGCAAAATTGGTTCATTTGACCAACTGAGCCGTGATGAAATTCCAATAGTCTTACAGCTGGTGGATGGGACTACAATGGATATGGCTAAGTGGATTTTCCTGAACCTGAGGAACCTGGTGCAGCAGGAGACACGACCAGCTGCTGTTCGATACCCCATGTTTCTGAGCCTCATATTTAGGCACATTTGTTGTGAGCACTTGTACAATTCTCAACCTTTACTTCATACTGCTGCCTTCCCTGTAACAGGGAATAGAGTTTTCTACACTGCTGTTCTTCCCAATGAGCCTCCTCTGTCAACACCAATGAGGAGGTTGTTAGGATTGGTGGAAGGACCCTCTGATGTGAGGGTGGATCCAGAAGCTGCTCCCGAGAGAATATCCAAAGCCAGGTCCAAACTTGTTAAAAGGACCATGGCAACCACTGAAGCTGGGCCTGTCCACAAGAAGGCCAAAACAGCTTAGTCTACGTCTGCACCCTTAGCCTCTGTGGCTGAGGGGGAGCAGACTCCTCCCCCTGGTTCATTCGTTGAACCTGAAGGCTCTGTGGCTGGTGGCTTTGTGGCACCTGATACTATGGAACAGGTCAACCCACCTATATCTGACCCAGTCTCTAAACCTGTCTAGTCTGAACCTCTCATCTCCTCTCCAACATCACCCACTTCATCCATCAAATACCAACGCAAATCTCTAGCCAAAAAGAAACCAGCCCAAACAACCAGCTCCTCTGTTCTCTCTCAACAGGGTTCAGTTGTAAGAGAAGCCACCCCTGCTGCCTCTCCTATTTTGGAAGAAGGTTCAGCACAATTGGAGCCTGCTTCACTCCAACCCGAGTCCATCCAGAGTCAGCCTAGACCCTCTGTTCCTCCCAACAGGAGCCAGTTGTACAAACGGAGATAGCCACCTCAACTATTCCAGCCTCCCAACCGGCTGAGAATATTGAAAGACAGGAGTTCTCTCCACTCCATACTGAGTCCACAATGTCCCCACCTCAAACTTTCTTACACCCTGAGTCTGCACGGGGTGCCCACACTGCTGGTATAGACCAATCAGCAGATCAGCCTCAAATTTTTGTTCCCTATGATACAGCTGTTCTACACCAAACAGCTGCTGAAGGACCAACAACCCAAGCTGATGAACCTCAGGGAACATACCATCCCTTGGGTGAGGCTGCCCCTTCTATGCAAACTTCATCAGTAGGTTTCACCACTGCTGATGTTGAAATGCATATCCCATCTCCCCATGATGAGGTGCTTTTACAGCAAGGCACTGCAGAGGGAACACCCACTGGCCTTCTTGAAGGTGTTGCAACACAAGCAGCATCTGAAAGGCCCCCAACATCAACCCCTTCTCATGATGATGCAGCTACAGCCGCTGCTGAAGGACCCTTTGACCCCTCCAAGCTGGGCCACATTACTTTTGCCCAGGCTATGGTGCTTCTCTCAAATGTTCCTTTTCCCTCTCCATCACATCCTCATACACCAGCCTCATCGTCTTCCTCTCCATCAACCCAATATAAACAGTCCACCCATAAACCTCCATCTCCTAAAGATCTGCATTTGAAGGATCAGCTTTCTCTGGTGACCAACAAAGTTGGTTCTTTAGAAACCTCTATGACCTCTCTACCTTCTCTTATTTCAGACTCTGTGTCTGAACAGCTTAAGGGATTCTTTGATCTGTTCAAGGATTCCTTCCCTACCACTCCACAAACTGATAATTCTTCACAGCTGCATGCACTCACTGCACAGCTGCAAAATGTATCCACATCCCTCTCCTCCAATTCTTTCACTACAATAGGACTCTGTGTCCTTAATGACAGCTATTTCTCAACAGTTGTCATCTCTCCTAACTTCTTGCAATTCTGCACTTCCTGCCACTCTAGCCAGCTTGAACAAACTCATTGGCTCCCTATCTAATTCTGTGTCATCAAACCTTACTGATGTGCAAGATTCTCTTGAACTCCATCTTGCACAGCTTCAAAGTTTGCTATTCACAGCTTCTGATAGGGAAAACATTGTCAAGCTGACCTCCCTTGCTGATAACCAATCCTCTTCTCTTCAAACATGTCTTTCCCAGCTTGTAGAGGTGAAGGAAAACTTGGCTTTCTTAGTGAATAGCCTTGTTGGCCCCAAGCCTGCTGCCAAACTGCTGGCAAGCCTGCTGACTTTGTGTCTTCAGGCAGACCAGGTGTTGAAGTTGCTGGTACATCTCCTTCAAAGGGGGAGAAGTCATCTGCCTCGAAGACTAAGTCTAAGGGGGAGAAAACTTCTTCTCCTAAGGAGAATTCAGTACCTGCAACACTCACTGGTCAACCAGCAGGAGCATCTGCAACAGGTACAATGGAGGGTGTTTCCCAAACTGCTCAGCCTACTCAGGCTAAACTCAAAACCCCAGGCCAAGCAGCAGAAGGAGGCATCTGATTTTAGAAGAAGAAGAGGAGGAGGAGGAGGAGGAAAGTCCTGAATCTGCTGTCACTACAGCAGCTAAAGGAAAAGAAAAAGCAGCGGTTGATCCCCAACAACAGAAAGCAGAAGAGATCAAATTTCACAAAGCCAGGGCCAAAGAAATGGGTCTTCCTATGCACAAATACTTTGAGTTTAGAGAAGAACAACTTCAAGCCCTGGAAGCTCTAAGGAAAGAAGAAGAATCTGCCAAAGCTGCTAAGACTTTTGCACTTCAAGAGGCAAGGAAAGTTAAAATGTCCTCTCTGGTTGTGCAAAAGAAAATATTGGAAGCTGCTAAGGGATCAGCAGAAGAGAAGGAAGCAGAAAAGGAAAAGGGTGCTCTGGTCTCAGTGACAAAAACTTCAGTGCCTTCTTCAAGAGCTCAGTTCCACTTTGACAACCTGGCAAGAAGAAAGTTTTAGGATGTTGCTGATAGAAGGCTTGCCAAGGAAGCAATTGTCAAAGCTGTTCCCATTTCAAAAAAGGCAGTCAGTGGAAGTTGAAAATAACCAGAATGGGTGCAACAGGCCCAGAACTAGAAACTTATGACTACACTGATGTTGCACAGATGGGGTACAGAGAATGGATTGAGCTGGCAGTTGCTCTGAGCGAGTCTAAGTCAGAAACTGCTAAGACTGTCAGAGCATATGTCAAGAAGCTGATGGAGAGAGTGAAGAATCTTGGCCTGATCTCCAATGAAGTTAGTGAAGGTGTCTATGTGACACAACCAAAAATAAAGGCCAGGAGGACAAGGAAAAATACTGAGCTGGAAGAACACCTTATGATGATTGAACAAGGAGACTATGCTGTGGAGATCAAAGGAGTTAACCATAGCCTGCCCAAAGGAGTGGAGTTTGAAGAAGGTAAGGTAATTGAAGAACCTGAGTTGGGGGCATTTTTTGTAGATCCCTTAACCCAGAAAAAGTGTTTTCAAAGGGCTTCAGACCTACACAAAGTTGGTCTTAAGCAGCTTGCAGCCTTCAGAATTGCCAACTCCTTCAGACAGTCCAGCAAATGGAGAGCAGCCATCTGGGATGAGCTGGGAGGATTTTATGACAGAGGTGAGCTTCAAGATCCAAACTTCATGTTTCTCAGAGTTGAAATTCAAGATCTTGAAGAAACAAGGGAGGAACTTGAAAAAATGTTTGAAGAAGGATTTCCACCTCTAGTACAATGATGTCCATCTACCAATTAGGGTAGGTGAAGAATGGAAGCTGTCCATCTGTTGGACAGGCTTGCCATTATCTGCTCCCAACACCAACAGTCCAAAACTTTTTGTACATTAGTTGTACTTTGTTACATATGTTGTAACTTTGCTTATTTACATTAGTTGTAATATACATTAGTACATTAGTTGTACTCTTGTAAAAACATATATTGTTTTATGTAATCAAGAATCAGTGTATATATAAACTTGTCTTTTACTTTACTTTGATGTTGTAATTTTATTTCAGCAAATGTACTGTAAAAATATATAGTAAATTTTGATAAGGCCAGCTTAGACATGTTATTGCAAATAGGGGGAGATTGTTAGGCACAAAAAGGCCTCAGTCAAACCTGATCTGCATCTAAGGGGGAGATTCTTAATCAAGCCTGTTGATGCATTTGAAGGTTGAATTTAAGGCCTGTAATATGCCTTATTAAAACCTGAAAATGATTTGCAATATCAGTCCAAAGTTGTTCTATATGTTGCATGTGTTGCAACAAAGACAGTTTGTCCAAGCTGTTCAATCTGCTGAACAGGCTGGACATAAACTGTCTACGCTGCTCTACACTGGTGAGCAGCTTGGGCAGTTCACAAGTGTTCTGTTCTTTGTGAACAGGCTAAACACTTTATGGAATATGTTTCCAAGTCCTCATATATTGTTTTTGACTACAAGATCAGTTTACAAAGTCGAAGACAAAGTGGAAATCAGAACTGCTCAGCCTGCCCACGCTGTTCTGTTACATGAAGACAAAAGGATATTTTAAAAGGTTGACAGGCCTTTTCTTATATCAATATAGGCCTTAACAAAGGAAGAAAGACACAAAGTTGACATTCCTTATTTAGTTAAAGGCAATACCACAGTAGACAAAGTGAAAAGACAAAAGTTCTGCCCACATGAAGACAAGTCTGCTTTTCAGAATGTGCAAAAAAGTTTATGTTGTCTTTTCATCAAGACTTTCCCTTTTTCCTTTCGTCCAATGAAGAAGCTTCACTTAGATCCTCTGAGTGAGTATAAAAACAAACTTCCAAGGATTGAAAGATTAAGCCAAATAGCTAAGTGCTGAAACCAAGAGTGAACGTGCATTCAAGTGTGTTTTTCATGCATGCAAGTCTGCTTGAATAAAACAGTACTTGGGGTCTAAGTTGTTCGTGTTCAAGCTGTTCCTTTTAGTCTTGTCAACACAGTGAGTGATTCTTAGTGAGTGTATTCATTGTAACTAGTTTAAGTCTGTCTCTGTCTTAGACTAGTTAAACATACTGTTGTATCTGTCATCTCAGGTTGAACCTTTCCGCATTCAAGCTCGTTTGTAATTAACATTTGTTGATAACACATACAAACATTGAAAAAATTGTGTGTAGTTTTTAAATAGCTGTATTCACCTCCCCTCTACAGCTTAAGGCTAAATACTTGGGATATCTTTTGGGACCTACAAGTACTGTTGACTATGTTAAATTTCTTCAATATGTCTTGAATGTATTTTGACTGATTGATGAAAATTCCATCAGTCAGTTGTTTTACTTGTAGTCCCAAGAAAAAATTAATTTCACCCATCAGGCTCATTTCAAATTTCTGGGACATTAAAAATGCAAACTTTTTACAAAATTCCGGATTAATATACCCAAATATTATATCATCTACATATATATGAAAAACTAGTGTTGTTTAATGAATAGGGTATTGTCCACAGCACCTTTGTTGAAGCCACATTTTAAAAGATAATTTGATAGGGCATCATACCAAGCTCGTGGTGCTTGTTTAAGGCCATACAGTGACTTGTCTAAAATATATAAATGATCTGGCTTTGAAGAATCGATAATCCTTCGGGCTGATATGTATATACTTCATCTATTAACTCCCCATTTAAAAATGCAGTTTTGACATCGATTTGATATACAGTGAAATTCTTATGAGCTGCGAATGCTAAAAACATTCTAATGGCCTCTACCCGGGCAATGGGGGAAATGTTTCATCATAGTCTATTCCCTCTTGTTGGATGTATCCTTTGGCCACGAGTCGTGCTTTGTTCCAAATGATGACATCATGTTCATCTTTCTTGTTCTTGAAGTTTCCTTTCGTGCCAATGATGGATTTGTCTTTTGGTTTTTGCAACAATATCTAGACTTTCAACCTATCAAACTGATTGATCTCCTCTTGCATCGCTACTATTCACCGTTTATGGTTTGATCTTGCTCAAAAAATTTGAGAAGAGGCATTCATTTAAAGTAGCTCTTCGGGTTTTTACAGAAGCAGCGAGATCACCAATGATATTTTCGGTGGGTGGTCCCTTGTCCATTTGAATGTATGAGGATAAGGTTGAAGCTGGTCTTACTTAGGATTCAAGTCCATGTAGGGGATATAGGGGATAGGTTTTGATGTTGATGGAATATCAACTAAGGTAGGGGTTTCAGAATTATCAATATTCAAGGTAGTATCATTAGATTCTGGAGCTTGAGATTGTTGTACACTTTCAGCAGGTATGTGTACATCTTTCATTGAAACTTCTCAAGTGTCTTCAGAAAAAATGTTGATGTGAATGATCTGAGACTACGACAGGATCTTCAGTAACCTTGTCAGGAACCAAAATAGGAACATCAGATTTGGTGTTTTCAATGTTGTCTTTATAAAAGTTTTCAAACAATTTATTTAAATCATTCATATCGTCTTTCAGCTCCAGTGCCTTCATAGAAGTCGTCTGTTCAGAATCGGGTCCTGAACTAGTATGTCCAGGAGCCATTATGATTCCTTCGTTGAATTTAAGATTGACACATTCATTGACAGTCTTCATGTGTTTGTTGTAGACTCAGAATGCCACCGATTCTTTTGAGTATCCAATGAATATGCCTTGATCAGCTTTCTGATTAAATTTTCCCAAATTGTCTTTATCGGTCATGATAAAACACATCCATCCAAAGACATGGAAAAATTTAATATTAGGAACTCGTTTATTTATTAGCTCATATGGTGTTTTTTTGAATCTTTTATTGATTATAGATCTGTTATGGGTGAAACACGCAGTTACCAAAGCTTTAGCCCAGAGGAACAATGACAGATTTGAATAGGCGAGAATCGTCCTTGCAGATTCCACAAGTGTTCGGTTACGTCTTTCAAGTGCTCCGTTTTGTTGTGGGGTACGAGCTGCTGAAAATTGACGCGGTATCCCAACAGAAGTTAGAAATTTGTCGAGGGACGTGTTCTTGAATTCTATACCATTCTCAGATCTAATGGTCTGGACAGAAAGCTGCAACTTAAATTGTATCTTATGTATAAAGTCAATTATTATTTCAGTAGCTTTATACTTGGATCTCGGGAAGAAAAGACATGTGTATCTTGAATAATCATCTAATATCACCAACACATATATATTCTTATTGATGCTTTGTACCCGCATATGCCCGCATAAATCCATATGAAGTATCTCTAATAGCCTAGTTGAAGAATGCTCAACCTTTGATTACGCCCTCACCATCTTCCCTTTTTCACATGCTACGCAAAACTGCTCCTTTTAAAATCGGAGAGTCGGTAGACCTTTTACTAAACCACATTTTCCAAGATTGGTCAGTTATTTGAAGTTCAAATGAGATAGACTGCGATGCCACAACCAGGATTCTTTTGATGTTGCCTTTGACAGTAAGCAGACATCTTTCTTTTAATTAATATTTGCTAAGTCTATGGAGTACAAATTTGTTTTCGTAGTTCCTACTAGGATTTCCTTCCTTTCCCCAGATCTTATACTACACCTATTCGCCTTGAAATTGATTTCCAACCCTTTTTCGCACAGTTCGCCAATGCTAAACAGATTGTGGCAAAGACCATCAACATAGAATACCTTCTGAATAGTAACTTTGTCATATTCCAGACTTCCATATCCTTTGATCGAACAAAACTGATCGTTTCCAAATCTGACCGTCCCACAAAATTTGTCAACAAAATTTGTTAGGGTGTCTCGCTGTCCGGTCATATGCTTGGAACATCTGATGTCAAGGTACCACACATGATATACCTACAAGACGAAGTATAACATGAGATACCCACTTATAGTTGGGTACTATAGATTTCGGTAAATCATGTGGTATTTCTTCAGGTAGACTAACGGATACTTTCTTTGTCTTTGAAACCCACTTTTTAACAGTCTTTTTTGGTATCCATTTTTGCAGTTCTTTTTGGAACTGATTTTGAAACTTGTTTCTTTGAATCCCATTTATGTATAAAAATGGGAACCTTGTTCTTTGGTACCCATACAGACATATCAGAATTGTGTAATGATTTACATTCAACGCATGGCTTTTGGCTAGATTAAACATAAAAGTTGAGTACAAGAGTATTTCGAACATTGTTTAGCTATTGATTTATTGCAGACAGAATTCTCTACAGATCTAATCCTATCTATAATACTAGTGTCTTTCACTCACCACTCCTTTCTAACACTCGTCTTTTCTTTGCCACTTGCTTCTTTCCCCATATTTGCTTCGATGTTCTTTTCACAGAATTATCTGACATAACAGAAGAACATGAATTAGTCTATTTAGTATCAGCTTTAATCTGCAAAACTTTCTTACCTTTTGAACTATCTGCTTTCTTTGCCATTATTACCTTAGACAAAGATGATTCACCTTTTTCAAATTTTGGAGTAACAAAAGAAACTTTTGGTTTCTCCTTTTTGTGTAAAACAGGTGATGGAACTGATTCATCCTTAGAATCGGTAGGTATTCTTTTCAAAATACTTACTGGTTCTTTAGGTGTATCAGTTTTTTGTCATTAAGTGGTTTAATAAACTCGTTAATTAACATTTCTTCCAACGAGTTAAATTCAGAGTTCATATACAAATCAAACTCTTTTTCAGAATTGATAGAATCAGGTTTAATTGAAGATCTATGATGTGGTTGAGATTTGATTTCATGCTGGTTTTTAAGTTTCAGTTCCAAATCTTTTAATTTCAGCCTGAAGCTTTTCCTTTTCAGTCTCAAAAGTTTTAAGTTACATTCAAGATCAGAATTTATCTTTTCATGAATTGAGTTCGAAATGTATGGCTTTTGAGTTGAAGATGTATTTTCAGACAAATCTTTGTTAGAATATGTCAGATTATACTCTTCTGATTTACATGGATTTTGATAACTTTCATTAAGCTTGTCATAATCCGGAGTATTTTGCATCTTATCTTGTCTCAACCTTTACAGATATTCAGCTGATTCCACCTCATCTGATGCTTTTAAAAATACCATCTTTAATCCTAAATTCATGTATCTACTATCATACAACGTTAGGGAACATGAAATGGCTTTTTCTAGATACTTAAGATTATCACAACCAATACTATTTTTAGAATTATAAAAATCAGTATCTTTTGGTTGAATCAGATGGATTGTCTGATCTGTTTGACCTCTTTTAAGAAATTCATCTTCTGAGGATTTATTTATTTTCTCATATAGTTTTGTCCTTTCAGCAAAGATGGAATTATACTTTAAAGAATAATTTGCTGATTCTAATATTGCTAACTTTAGTTTTTCTATTAAGTTAGAAATAGTGTTACTCAACTTTTCATTTTGCTGTTGAATGTCATTGTATTTTTCCTCTTTGTAAGATATATATTGCAATGCAAATGTCTTATCTTTGGAAAACTCTAACACTAAATCATGTTCGAGTCTCAATTTGTTTTCCAAAGAATGGCCATTCTTTTTCTCGGCTTTTAACGATTTTTCAAACCGTTTTAGCATATAAGCCATTTGATCAAGTTTTTGTTCAAGCTCACAGGAGTTATCTTCATCAGATACATGTTTAGAATGTACCTCGGGTGTCTCTGATTGGTTTGAGGCATCTGAATCTGAACCATCATCTTCTTTCTCTTTGCTGCATCCAGCTGCTCCTGTAGCCATTAAAGCCATATCTTCTCTCAGTTCATTCTTGAAATCAGAATCCCTTTTCTCTTCTTCTTCGTCATCAGTCAAATCAACCCAAACATCATCTTCAGCCAGCATAGCAGATTCATTTTGCTCAGATTCATTCAAAACTTCTGACATCAGGCAAATATGGGTATCTTCATCTAGAATATCTTCATCCTCAGGCAGTTGAAGCCGATGGTCATCCTCTGCTGTCAAAGCCTTTCCAGCCTCTTTTTCCTTAGCTAGTAGTGCTTTCCGAGTATAGTAGCCTGAGTTCTTGACTACTGGTAGTCCGCATTCCCTTGCAAAGTGGCCTGGCTTGCCACAGTTGTAAAACTTCTGTTCAACTTCTTTCTTGGGCGACTCATCCGGCTTTTCATATTTATCATGCTTCTTACCACAGCTTTCTCCAGATTTTTCATATTTGTCACTCTTCTCATATTTTCTGGAGCCTGTCTTGCATCGCATTTTATTGTTTTTTGGCTTGCGATAAATTTCTTTTAGAAAGCCTTCGTCAGTAAAGCCATCTGTTTCCTCATTTTCACAATCTCTGAGTCTGCTGATGAATCTGTTGATTTTGATTCAGAGGAACTGCTAGTTATAGCTACTGCTTCTCCTTTTTCTGCTTATATTTATACTTTTTATCTTCAAGGAGAGCCAGTGGATCAATCATTGTTTTCTCAGCCTGCTTCTTTCCAGAAACACTTTTTTAAACCAACTTATTGATAGTTGTTTAAGTTTTCAAACACCATATATAAATCCGTGTCATCTAATTCTTTTGTTTGTTGGATTATCATAGTGTATTTACCCCGTTTCTCTTCATCTCACTTAGAAGGTTAACAAATCTCAGATAAGTGTCCTCCAACAGCTCTCCATCTCTAGCTCAGAAATTCTCAAATGTCATCAAGCTGTTATGTGCCCTATTTGTGTCAGCTTTGTCTATCCCTCTCATTAGCTTACACACCTCATCCCAAATAGATTTGGCTATGGTTGTATTGGTCAGACTTATGTAGATGTCATTTGGAATTGAAATCAGTAGGAGTTTTCGGGCCGTTTTATCACCTATCTTTCTTTTCTTCTGAGCCTCTGTCAGATTTGCAGTTGCGACCTCTTCTATTCTTTCAGGTATCAAAGGATTTCCGTTTGGAACTGCAGGGATAGTAACAAAGAATCTTGCGGGACCTTCTGTCAACGAGGCCAACATCTCCTTAGATAAATCATAGAAACTTATGAACTCTAAGAATCGTTCCCTCCACTGTACATACTCTCCTCTGTAAATGATCGGAGGTTTGGTTTCAGAACCCATGGCCAGTGCATCTTTAGACATTGTGGATTGACAATACTAAATCTTCCAAGTTATTTTTTATGGAATTTGAATGATTCTGAATGAACACTAAATGAATGACCTGTCACACCCCGTTACCCCGGTTGGCAACTAGGCGTGACCTCGTGAAAGTATAGTGATAATCAAGTGAACGATCACTACATGGACGTTCTCGAAAATACATTTAATAAACTTCAGAATACAACATTGTTTTTGCATGACCAAAATAAAACGTAAGTAGTTCGTAATTTAAACAGATTCAAATACATAACCATCATGATATTACTAATGCAAATAAATCTCTGAAGGTTTGAAAATTTATGCGACTCCAAAAGTACGGAAGCCTTTGAATACTTCCGATGCAGTGCATGTGCCTTAATTTCCTGAAAATACACGTTAAAATACATAAACAAAATAGTTGGTGAGTCCATAGGTTTACGCGAAAATATGATTTGTATGGACATCAATAGTTGAGTTCGAATTCATAAAAGCATAAATTCCATGTTATGTATTACATAAAATCATCATGCAACCGAAACATAATTATGAGTTTGTCCTGTGCAGTATTCATGTTGTAATACCGGTAATGTCATAAAACTATTATGTACAAAGAATTTTTCAAGTTCAGAACTACCATTTTTTGAGATGTTTAGGTTAGGGAAAAAGCTCGTTAAAAATCCTATGTTGGCCATATTTGAGCTGTTAAACTTCCGGGTTCCCATATAATATTTGGGGGTTCAAAACTCCATATTAAATTATGAAAACCTCCCAATATTTATTTAATAGACATAGATCTAAGTTTTGAACCAAGGATCAACTCATTTCATTAAGTTATGAATTATTTATGATTTTTCAAATTCCATGTAATATTTCTGCCGAAAATCCGGATTTCATAACCTTGAAGCAACTTTTGATTTTTGTTGTTTATTTTAAAAACCACATGTATAAAAGGTTATGAAACACATTTATATAACTTGTTTTCATATTATTTATACTTACATTATGTGTTGTTGGTGAAACCACATGTATAAAATTAGTGATTTATAAACTTAAGTTTTTATTAAACATGTTGTTGGTGATTATATATGTTATGCAAGACTTATATAAACATTAATATAACAGATTATAAGTTAGTATTTACTTACTTTGGGGTATTAGAAGGATGCAAACTAGTAGAAGACTTGTTCTTGAACTAATTGCACAAGAATTTCCTTGAAATACTTGAAGAACAAAAACTTGCAAATTTGGTGTTGTTGCTCCTTCTTTTGCCGATTTTTAGGGAGGGTTTGAGAGAGTTTTTGGTGTTTGCAAGATGTGAAAGAAATGAGGCAATAAGTCCTCTATTTATAGAAGAGTTTTAGTCTTGCAAATGATGATGATAAAGGTGATGTTTAACACTTTACCAACATGTTGAAAAAGTAGAAAAAGTGTTGAATACTTTTCAATATTTATAATAAAAGTCAAAGGGGACACAAAAGTGTGTTTCCTTGTGTTGTTGGCCGGCCATGAGGCCTAAAAGATGGTGAGTTTTTGTTTTTTTATTTCATGTATAAAAGTATTTCAATGTATTTCTTGTGTATTTTCCTTTTTATGTATTTCTATAAATACTTGTGAAATACACTAGTTTTATGTAATTGTTTTTGTCTTGCAAACTTAAGGTTTTGTAAGTTAGTTAATGCATGATTAGTGTTACTAATCTTAGTTTAATATGTACTTAGTTGAATTAATCCATTATATCGTAAATCGATCGGATTAATTAATTTGCCGATTCATCGCACCGATGAAATTGTTTCTAATTAAAATGAATTTCCTTATGAAATTAATTAATCACCTTGATTAATTGCTAATTGTCACTAATTAGGTTATAACTTGCTAATAAATACTGATTATGTTATAATTGCTAACCTGATTTAGTGCCGGATGTTACAGTCTCCCCCTGTTAAGGGAATTTCGTCCTGAAATTAGCTCGCGTTCTCCACTAATTGAGCATTTGAGAATAACTGAGGGTATTTTTCGCGAAACTGAGCTTCGCATTCCGATGTAAACTCAGGGCCACTCTTAGAGTTCCACCAGACCTTTACTATAGGTATGTGGCTATGTTTTAGCTTCTTTTCGGTCCATAGTTTTTATAGGTTTTTCAATGAATTTGAGCTTGTCATCCAGTTGTAGCTCCTCCAAGGGTGTGATGAGTGTTTCATCTGACAGGCACCATTTCAGATTTGACACATGGATGGTGTTGTGTACACTGGTAAATTCTGGGGGTACCAGACCAATTCTCTTTGAAATCTTGAATGACCCGATATAACGAGGATTAAGCTTTCCTCGTTTCCCGAAACAGAATTGTGACACCTTAAACATCACCTGATCTCCTTCTTGGAATTCCTGATCCTTGCATCTAGCATCTGCATAGCTTTTCTACCGATCCCGTGCGTTTTTAACCGGTTCCGAATCTGTATTATCTTTTCGATATTCTCGTGAATGATCTCAGGGCCGGTGATTTGGCTATCCCCTACTTCAGCCCAACAAATCGGTGATCGACACTTTCGCCCGTAAAGTGCCTCGAATGGAGTAGCCTTAACACTTTCGCTCGTTGTAGGAGAATTCGACTAATGGCAAATGTCTATCCCAAATTTTTCCAAATTCAATTACTCATGCCCTTAGCATATCCTCTAGCGTCTAAATGGTCCTTTCACTTTGACCGTCGGTTTGCAGATGGTATGTTGTACTCATAACCAAGCACGTACCTAACGCCTCTTGTAATGATTGCCAAAACCTTGATGTGAACCGACCGTCTCAATCAAAAGTAATTGATACGGGAATTCTATGCCTTGAGACAACTTCTATAAGATAAATTCATGTTAACTTATCCATCTTATCAGTCTCCTTGATTGGCTGTAAATGTGCAGTCTTCGTGAGTCGGTTTACGATCACTCAGATGGTGTCATAACCACCAGAAGTTTTTGACAGCTTTGTAATGAAGTCCATCTTTATTCTCTCCCACTTCCATTGTGGTATTTCCGGTTGTGCCAATAATCCTGATGGTTTCTGGTGCTCAACCTTAATCTTCAAACATGTTAAGCACTTGCTGACATATGTAGCAATGTCAGCCTTCATATTCGGCAACCAGTACAACTCCATCAAATCGTGATACATCTTGTATGATCCTGGGTGGATAGCTTATCTTGACTTATGCCCTTCATCCATGACCAGCTTCCTTATCCCTCCGACCATTGGTAGCAAAATTCTACTTATGAAGTACCAGCATCCACCGCCTCTCAAGGCTTCATCCAGCAGGTTTCCATCCTTGATTTCTTCGTTTTGTGCCTCGAGGATCTGAGAGTTGAGGTTTAAGTTTATAGTCATGACCAAGGCTCGGACTCTTAATGGCTTAACCCGTTCTTTTCAACTCAAGGCATCGGCTACAACGTTTGCTTTGCCCGGATGGTAGCGGATTTGGCAGTCATAATCACTAAGTAGCTCAACCAAGCGACATTGCCTCATATTTAACTCCTTCTGGTTCAGATTATGTTGGAGACTCTTATGAACCGTAAACACCATGCACTTTGTTCCGTAAAGGAGTGCTGCCAGATCTTGAGAGCAAATACCACAGCTCCAAGCTCCAGGTCATGTGTTGTATAGTTCACCTTGTGGACCTTAACTTTCCGCGATGCATAAGCGATAACTTTATGTTTCTACATTAACACACAACCCAACCCATTGTTTGAGGCATCACAGTATACCATGAAATTCTCAGTTCCTTCGTGTAAGGATAGAATAGGTGCACTACACAACCTTTGCATTAACAGTCGGAATGCCGTCTCCGGATCTTCACCCGAGTTATAATTTATATCCTTTTAGTTAAGGAACCATCTATCTTTGAGAAGTTTTCGATAAATCGCCTATAATAACCGGCAAGACCTAAGAACTGACGGATTTCCGTGGGAATTCTAGGAGTCGCCCACTTCTTAATGGGCTCGATTTTGACGGGTCTACCTGTATTCCCTGACTTTTGATCACATGCCCAAGGAATATTACTTCTCACAGCAAAAAATCACACTTGGAAAATTTGGCGTATAGCTGTTCTTTCTCCAGAAGCTGCAAAATCAACTTCAGATGCGGCTCATGCTCCTCATTGCTTTTGGAATACATAAGGATGTGATCTATGAAGACAATAACGAATTTGACTAGATAGGGTTTGCATACACGATTCATGAGATTCATGAATACTGCTCGTGCATTGGTCAAACCAAAGGACATCACCTGAAACTCGTAATGACCATAACGAGTTCTGAAAGCCGTCTTCGGAATATCTTCCTCCCGTACCTTAACCTGATGATACCCTGACCATAGATCAATCTATGAATAGAAGTTGATCGTTGCAGCTGATCGAATAGGTCGTCGATTCAGGGAAGAGGGTATCGGTTCTTGATGGTCAACTTGTTCAGCTCTCGATAGTCAATGCACATTCTAAAGGATCCATGTTTCTTCTTCACGAATAAGACCAGAGCTCCCTCAAGGTGAGGAACTTGGTTCGATGAATCTTTTATCCAACAGCTCTTGCAGCTGATAGGATAACTCTTGCATCTCTGAGGGTGCTAATCGATAGAGTGCTTGTAACAGCCTGCATTAAACTAGGTTAGCAACTACGATCTAATCAGTATTTAATAGCCAATTATAACCTAATCAGTGGTCATTAGAAGTTAATCAAAGTGATTAACAAAGTTCATTAGAATATTCAACTCAAATAGAATCAAATTCATCAGTGCGATGAATCGGGAAATCAATTAATCCAAACGATTTACGATATGAGGGATTATATCAACTTAGTAAATAATGAAATTATGATTAGTAACACTAATCATACACTAATACAATTACTTAACATTAATTATGCAAGACTAAAACAATTCATTAAAACAATGCATCCAAAAGTATTTATGAATTTACAAAAAAAGGGAAATACAATAATACATTTCTGAATACTTTTATACAAAAAAATAAATGAAAATACACAAAAAAAATACCTCCCTTAGGCCAGCCAATAGGAAGGACAAAAGGACACTGAAATAATTTATTTTACTCAACATATCAAAATCAAATCCTCTTTATTTCAATTCATCCAAGATTTGCACTTTTCTTCATCATTTCACTATCTTTTCAAGATCCAATGTTCCCTATAAATAGAGAATATTTCCATTCATTTTAAACACACCAAAACCCCTCTTTTCTCACTTAAAGAACCGGCCATAAGCACTCCCAAAGCCAAAAACCTTTCATAATATATATAGTCACCAACAACAACAAGTTTCATAAAAACTCAAGTTTATAAATCACTAGTTTTGTTTTTAATTAAGTTGTTTTCTTCAAATGTGTTTATAAATATATAAACACATTATGTAAGTGTAAATATTATGATAACAAGTGATATATATGTGTTTTGTAACATTTATACAAGTAGTCTTTGAATAAACAACAAGAATCACTAATTATTTCAAGTTTATGAACTACGGAATTTCGGCAGAAAAGTTGCATCGACTTTGAAAACTCATAACTAAATCATTTCTTAACAAAATGAGTTGATTCTTGTCTCAAAAGTTAGATCAATGTCTTAACTATAAATCTGGAAGTTTTCATAATTTATTTTGGAGTTTAAGACCTCCAGAAATTATTTGGGAAACCGAACGTTTGACAGCTCAAAAATGGCCAACATAGGGTTTTCAACAAGGTTTTTCCCCAACCTAAACATCTTGAAAAATGACCGTTCTTGACTTTAAAAATTCTTTGTATATAGTAGTTTAATGCCCAAGAAAACCAAAGCCTAAAACGTTATGGAGCTTGGTCAAAAACAGCCTCAAAGTAGGCCGAAAAACCTTCGAAAAAGCTGGAAAAATTATATATATAAACTTGACGTTTTAAGTGAGTTTTATTTATAAACTTGTAATGTTGGATGATTTAAGACATAAAAATCTATTAATATACATATTATCATATATTAGAGATATTAAGTCCCTATCATCATTTAGGACTCGATTAAACTCACCAGGTGCATCGCCTATCAACTTACGCAAATTGCTTTTTTTGCTTGTTTTCGCCGTCACACTCACGGTGAGTCTTCATAGCCCCTATTTTCACACTGTTATATTTTTGGGTTGAAATACATGCTACGTTTTCATATGGACACGAAAACAACTTCATTTCTATTATGTATTACACATGTGGTTTCATCAGCCGTTATATCATGAACCGTTAATTGCATTTATTTATAACCGCAAATATATTGTGGATAGATCTATCGGGAGTCATGTCCCCCATTCGGGTTAGTTCAGCTCGGATAACAGCGAGTGCATATATATTTAACACACGGTATTACGTATGGGAATACTGCACTGGGCAAACTCATTTAATTAAGCTACGGTTGCATGATGGTTTATATGTAATACATAACATGGAATTTATGATTTTATAAATTCAAACTTAACTATTGTTGTCCATACAAGTCAGATTTATGTGTAAACCTATGAGCTCACCAACAATTTTGTTGACGTATTTTAGCGTGTATTTTCAGGAAATTAAGGCATGTATGCCACATCAAACGTATTTTTCAAGCTTCCGCACCTAAGGAGTCACATGGATTTACAAAATTACCGGAGATTTAGTTGCATTATTTTGATTATTTTAATTATGTATTTAAATCTCTGTACCATGCGAACTACTCTTCTTCATATCAGACTACGTAAAACAATTCTATATTTTAAAGTCGTATCGATGTATTTTTGAAAACGTCCATATAGCGGTCGTTCGTTATGATTATGGTTACGCTTCCACGACGTCACGCTTCGTTGCCAATCGGGGTAACGGGGTGTGATAGTGCTCGTGCCACAGGCGCAACTCCAGACACTAAGTCGATCTAAAATTCTACTTGTCTAGCTAGGGGAAGTCTAGGCAAATCTCCTAGAAAGACTTTTGGGTATTCATGAACTACTGGGATTTCTTCGAGTCGCTTCTCCTTTGACTCTTTCTCCATCATTTGAACTAGAACTGCTTGACAACCCCTTCGAAGGAATTTCAGTGTTCTCTAACCGGAGATGACGTTTAACTGGCGGTTCTTTCTTTCCCCATGGACTGTTAGGACTTTCTTTTTCTTAAGTGGTATCCTTACGACCTTCTTACCACATAGAATTTCGACATGGTTGTCTGATAGCCAATCCATACTAATAACAACGTCGAAGCTTCCGAGCTCAATAGGCATCAAGTCTATCTAAAAGGGATGATCTACTAACTTTAGTGTGCACTCTTTAATTACCTTATTTGCTTCAATCAACTTTGCATCTGCTAATTCTATGGTATAAGCATTGTCTAAAGTGGAAAGAGTGGCATTCAATTTTTCACTAAACTTAGAAAATATAGAGCTTCTATCAGCCCCAGTATCAAATAACACGGAAGGATATACACCATTTAGAAGAAATATAACCGTCACAATGTTGGGATCTTGACGAGCATCACTGGCTCCCAACACAAAGGCTCTCCCTTGAGCTCCACCACCATTTCTTAACATTGGGCAGTCCTTCTTGAAGTTCCCCACAATCCCACATTCAAGCAGCTCTTCTGTGTGTCGTTGTTGTTTCCATTGTTACTAGTTTTATAATCCTTGGTAAGATGACCTATCCGTCTAAACATCCTGCATGGAGTATGACAGGGACCTACGTGATGGTAGGTGCATTGGTTACACAATGGTTTGTTGCCGGTGTAACCCTTTCTTTGCTCAGCCCCGACAACGAATGCCTTGATGGTTTCGGACTTTTTGGACTGTGAGCCCGAACCTTTCCCTGATTTGTCCTCCCACTTCCTCTTGTTCTCCCCCGCCTTGGCTTCCATTCGTCTTACCACTTGATCCATAAAGTTATTCGCCATCCGAATGACACCTTGAATTGTAGTTGGGTTGGAAGCGGTGACATTCCCTTGAATTTGAGGAGCGAGTCCCCAAATGTAGCGTTCAATATGCTTGTACTCCGGAGTGACCATGTGTGTGCACAACAGACTTAATTCGTGGAAACGGTTAGTGTATCTGGGAACAACCGTACCCGTCATCTTAATATTCCAAAACTCGGATTCCATTATCCTGTAGTTCATTTCGGAGGCAGTATTCCTCCTTCATCATTTGCTTCAACTCAGTCCAAGCGAGTTGATAGGTCGTGTCGATTCCAACAGTCTGGGCATACGAATTCCACCAAGTCAAAGCACCGTCCTGAAGAGTGTGGGTAGCGAACTTAACTTTCTCGTCTTCTATGCATCCCCTGACGCGGAAAATAGATTCTAGTTTCTCGAACCAGCGAACCAGTCCGATAGCGCCTTCAGTCTCGTTGAAGCATCAGGGCTTACAACTTAAAAATCCTTTTATGTCACACCCTTTCTGAGTTGAGTCAGACCCTCCCGTTGTACGGCTTGCTCCCGCCGTTTGCGGTGCTATTGCAGTTGGTTTTGGTAAGTGGCTATAACTGTTGCCACTCGTTGTGTGACCAGTTGCTCGATCTCGGTAGTGTTCATGGCTCTTTTCGGTGGCATTATCTTAAAGATTAAAGAGAAGAGCATAGTATAAGAAGTTGAGTCTTAAAAGGTTCGAATGTTCTTAAGACAAGTAGTTCTATAACACCAAACACAGATTCATAACTAAACTTAATTTTTCATTAGTTCTTGATATAATTGTCGTGTTTTACCCGCAAAATTTCAAGTTCTATCTTAACTACAAAATATATTAATTGCAATTTCAAATAATACCATAATAAAAGGGTACTAGGTGTGGGAGTGATCGGGGGTCTCTCCCTGCTCTAGGGCATTGAGGTGTTGTATCAGCGCCTCGTTACGTGCCTCGCAGTCGGCCAGTCTCTGATGGAGTTCTTCTAGCCCGTCTTGCTGGATCGAGAGAGCATGTTGGTTCGGCAAGTAGATGTTTGTATTTTGTATCTCTTCATGCTCAATCCTCGAAGTGATTTCCCCGATGTCCTTGTTGAGTAGCCGGATTTGGAGATCGTGTTGTGTGGCCCTTGCCACTAGTAGGGGCACTATCTGGTCTGCGCGCTCCTGGGTGAGTGATGGGGTTGGTGCGGAGGATGGTCCTCCAACCTCGAACTGGGAGGGGATTCCCTCCTCTCGCCTCCATTCTTGGAGAGTATTGGGCATCCAGTCCCAGCGGCGGTCATCTACCCGTCGCCGTTGTCGCGGGCTTGGCTGAGGGACCGGAACTGGGAATGACTCTCGTTGTGGCATTATTACCCTTTTCCTTGGCATGAACAACATAAGTGGGTCGTTCGGGTGTGGACGATATGATTTATGTGATGGGACTTCAGGGTGGTATGGGATGTAGAAGACCACCAGGGATGGTCGGTCCTCTCCGGATGGTTCTCCCCATCCGCTGGAGGATTCTCTTCCTCCATGGGTTCCTCTTCAGTGAATACCTCTGGGTTCAACCGGCTTGTGGGGGTGTACTCCTCTTCTGAGTTGGACAGGATAATGATTGTGTGGCTTGGCATGTTTTCTGTCATCAAGGCCCATATTTAATGTTTAGTATTTTTGGAATGTTTTTCTAAAATCAGTAAAACATATGTGTAGCCATAGTCTAGGGTACGAATGCAACCTAGTTCACTATGATTATGGCTCTGATACCAATCTGTCACACTCTGTTAGCCCAGTTGGCAACTAGGCGTGACTTTGCCGAAGCATAGTCAAAATCAAGTGAACGACCACTATATGGACATTTTCGAAAATACATTTAATAAACTTCAGAATACAATTTTTTTACATGACCAAAATAAAATGTAAGTAGTTCTCAATTTACAGAGATTCAAATACATAACCATCATGATGTTAAAAATGCAAATAAATCTCCGAATGTTTGAAAATTTATGCGACTCCAAAACTATGGAAGCCTTGGAATACTTCTGATGCAGTGCATGTGCCTTGATTTCCTAAAAATACACGCTAAAATACGTCAACAAAATTGTTGGTGCATTCATAGGTTTACGTGAAAATATGACTTGTATGGACATCAATAGTTTAGTTTGAATTTATAAAAGCATAAATTCCATGTTATGTATTACATAAAACCATCAGGCAACCGGAACTTAATTATGAGTTTGTCCTGTGCAGTATTCCCCATTTTAATACAGGTAATGTTAGACATATATGCACCCCTTAGCAGTTGGAGCGACCAACTTAGGTGGGGGACATTAATCCCGATAGATCTATCCATAATATATTCGCGCTTACATAAAAATGTAACTAACGGTTCATGATCTGAGCGCTCATGAGACCACATGTGTAATACATAAAAGAAATGAAGCAGTTTCTGTGTCCATATGAAGATGAAGCATGTACTTCTACCCCAAAACGTATCCTTAAAATTAGGGGCTATGAAGACTCACCGTAAATGTGATGACAAAAGCGTAAAAACGAAGGTTTGCGTTATTAATGAGTGATGACACCGGACGCGTTTAACCGAGTACTAATTGATATAAGAGACTTAATAACTCCCATATATATATATATATATATGATAATATGCATGCATAATGGTTTTTGTGTTTTAAATCACCCAACTTAACAAGTTAATAAATAAAACCCAATTAAAAATGTCAAGTTTATATATATAATTTTCCAGCTTTTTAAAGGTTTTTCGGCCTACTTTGTGGCTGTTTTTGACCAAGCTCCAAAACGATTTGGGCTTTGATATTCACAGTCATAAAACTATTATGTACGAAGAATTATTTCAAGTTAAGAAACGGCCATTTTTCGATGTGTTTAGGTTAGGGAAAAGGCTCGTTAAAAACCCTATGTTGGCCATTTTTGAGATGTTTACCTTCCGGGTTCCAAAATAATATTTGGGGTTCAAAACTCCATATTAAATTACGAAAACCTCCAGATTTTGGGGTAAGACATAGATCTACCTTTTGAAACAAGAATCAACTCATTTCTTTAAGTTATAAATTAGTTATGATTTTTCGAAGTCCATGTAATATTTCTGTCAAAAATCCAGATTTCATAAACTTGAAACAACTTGTGATTTTTGTTGTTTATTCAAAAACCACATGTATAAAAGGTTATGAAACACCTTTATATAACTTGTTTTCATGTTATTTATACTTACATTATGTGTTTATATATAAAAACACATTTGAAGAAACAAACTTTAAAATAAAACTAGTGATTTATAACCTTGAGTTTTTATGAAACTTGTTGTTGTTGGTGATTATATATGTTATGGAAGACTTATATAAACATAAGTATAAGAGATTATAAGTTACTAATTACTTACTTCGGGGCATTAGAAGGATGCACACTAGTAGAAGACTTGTTCTTGAACTAATTGCACAAGATGGTGAGTTTTTGTTTTTTTTTATTTCATGTATAAAAGTATTTTTATGTATTTCTTGTGTATTTTCATTTTTATGTATTTCTATAAATACTTGTGAAATACACTAGTTTTGTGTAATTGTTTTTGTCTTGCATAATTAAGGTTATGTAAGTTAGTTAATGCATGATTAGTGTTAGTAATCTTAATTTAATTATGTACTTAGTTGAATTAATCCATCATATTGTAAATCGATCGGATTAATTAATTTGCCGATTCATCGCACCGATGAAATTGTTTCTAAATGAAATGAATTTTTTTATGAAATTTGTTAATCACCTTGATTAATTGCTAATGGCCACTGATTAGGTTATAACTTGTTAATAACTACTGACTAAGTTATAATTGCTAATCTGATTCTGTGTCGGATGTTACATGACAAAACTTGAAATAAGTATGATCAAACTCGGGAAAAGAATGGTCAAACTCGGTCGATGAAGTGTAAAACTCGAATAAAGAAGAGTGAAACTCGAACAATGAACTATAAAACTCAAATTGTGAATGATCAAACTCGAACAAAGAAGGATTAAACTCGAATTGTTAAGTATGAAACTCGAATGGAAGTACCATCAACTCGAATGGTAAAGGAATGAACTTGAATGCTCCTGATGAAACTCGATTGTAACTGTAGTCAAACTCGAAGAGTTGTTAATCAAACTCGGAAGTTAAGTTGACGAACTCGAATTGTGTTTGATTAAACTCGGATGAAGTTTGATCAAATTTGATTAAACTCGGATGTAGTTTGTTCAAACTCGAATTAAGTTTGATTAAACTCGAATGAAGTTTGTTCAAACTTGAATGAAGTTTAAACAAACTAGAATGAAGATTTATCAAACTCGATTAGTACACTTATCAAACTCGATTAAAGATTGAACAAACTCAGTCAATTCTTTAATCAAATTCGATCAATATGATTATCAAACTCGATCAATTCTTGATAAAAATTGATGAAAACTAAGTTCTTTGTTTTATCCGAGTTTTAACAGAAACTTTCAAAATTCAAGTTCAAAAATTTAATTTTCAACAAAAAATCATTTAAATGATCCCAAAATGAAATCGACTGTTTGGTTTTTAGTTACAAAACTTTTTGAAAGAAACTTTTGCTTAAAAATAGATCAATCTCCCAAATTTGCCAAAATCAGTCAAGAACACACAAACTATCGAAAAATCTGTAAATTGCGAATTACTTTTTTTGTGTTTTGAGTTTTAACCTAAAGTTGATATCAATTTAATCGCCTTTTCAAATTGATCCTTTGATACAAATATCAGATTAATCCATCCACCGATTAAAAACCCTTTGATGATTTTCTAAAATTTTAGAAAAACCGATGAAACAGTGTTCATGAAATAATTAATTTCAGATTCAAAAAACAACCAAAGCTTGGCATATTAGGTTCTGATACCAATTGATATTCAATAATTAAACAACCACAATATAGATCAATTACTAAGAACATGATTAAGATCAAACACTGACCAAATGATTGTATTATCAGAGAGGAGAATTACATTGAGAAACTTGAATGCACAATTCCCGATAAGCCCTAACCGTACAATCACAAATATTCGGTGCAATCAATGTACAACCCATACCACTACGGTACCCAATACTTCTTCTATTTATACATACTGAAACTATTAAGAAATGACAAAATAAACCCTAGACTTTTAATATTCATAAACAAAATAGATTCCCAACACCTTACAAAGTGTATTTCTCTCCCCCAACAACAAACATTGGATAAACTTCTCTCCCACTACAAATTACATCATTGCCAGGAAAGAAATATCAATCCAGTAACCACTAGGTTTCCATAGAATCCTGTTTGCACGATAGACTAAAGAATCTATGTGACCAATTTCAGCGCTATTTGACGTTCACACTGATAGGTTTCCAAATAATCATTGTGAAATACTTATTAGTAAGTATCACTCATATTTGTTCTGGCTATGTCACTTTGGACATGCTTTTTTTGGTCCATAGACTGTTGACTTAATGTGTCCTTTTATGACATTCTGGCTCTAGTCTCAATGTGCATTGAATAAAGTTAGAAACCGTAGCTGATGTCTTCTTTGTTTCAATATCAATAATATCCAAATGATATATCAATAAAAATGTGCTACAATCCCCGTGATATATAAAACAGTAGTCTTTTGTGAGACAACTGAGTAGTTGGTGGGGTTAAGTGCATGCATCACTAGGTCCATGACGTCTTTCTCAATATCAAGTCGCCTAGGGCTTGATAGATTATGTGGTTTACCCAGCTGACATAATGTAGGTAGGATTAGATTTTCTTCAAATCGTTTCTCAACTCTCAGCTCTCTCCGGCTCACTTTCGTTATAAAAATCTTCAGTCAGCTTCAAATTGAAAGCATGGTATGATGCACCACCATCTCCTTGCAATATACCCATATCATTTACATATTTCCTCTACTCAACCTTGTCAGAATCCCATGATAATTGTCACTTCTCAACCAATAGACCAAAAAACCCTCACCCACGCAAACTATAGGATGGTTTGCTTCTTGGGTAGGTCTTCGGGCTCTGTTTAGACCATAAAAGTGATATATACGCCTAATGCGCACTTTGGTGAATAATCGAAGTCAGCAGACTATCAAGAAAAATATATCAATGAAGCTTAACTCATAAGCTCATGAGGTATTTAAGAATATGATATATTGAATCTGAATCAGAATGATGAGGAATGGGGAGTCTGGAGAATTCAGAATGAGATGTAGTTATTGATATACGATATGGAATGAATAAGATTTTGATGAATGAATGTGTATATGGTAGACTACATAATAAATGAATGAAGTAGGAAAATCATAAATGAATAGCTTAATGAAGAATGAATGGGAGAATCAAAAATGATATGAATTATATGAATCAAAAATGCATGGGGAATCGGAATATGAAGAGAATCTTCGAAGAATTGAGATTTGAAAATCATAAATACTGTATCAATTAGCCTTAGTGATATGTCTTAGAGAGCAGTGATCCCAAAAATGTATCATTTAAGCTCACAAATAAGCTCAAATTTATTTGATAACGAATATTTTCTTTATGTGTGCACGAAAATATGTCTTTTGAAAAAGTCACACAACTTTGAAAAAATCTTCATTAGAGTATAGATGAAATTCCACCTGCAGATAAGCAAAGAATCAGTCAACTGAAATTCAAGTCTGAAATGCAGCCCTGTGTGTCGTCGCAAGCACTGTGATGAACTGATAAAGAACTCAGGTCTGGAATTTCAATGTTGCGGAAGCATGGGTTCTATACTTAGGTGTATAGAAGCCATTTGAAAGAATTCCGGGTCCTGCACTGACACGTACAGGATCCATTTCACTTATTACCGGTTCTACTCTGATGTGAGTAGAAACCATATCATTAAGTGCGGGTCCAACTCTAATATGATTAGAAACCATATCACGTGCAAAAATAAAATCAAGTGCCCTTTGGTATCCATTGCTTTTTGGATCTAGACGGATTTGGTGATTTTGGCGCCCACTTCATCACAAATTTGGGTACCCATTGCATTTTGGGTTTAGGAACCCATTTCTGATTAGGTTTTGGTACCCATTTCATTAGCTTTGGGAACCCAGTGCTGAACACAATTCGTTGGTTCAATATGAAATGCAGAAATTAAGTTCATTTTTGTTTTAGTGAATTTGATATCTGAGTTGACAAAGATATGAGGATCAGAATGCTTTTTTCTAAAGTCTGTCCAGTATTTTCCTGTTTCTGAGAAAAAGAATTAGTATTGTCAGACACTTTTGAAATTGGTTATTCAGAAGTTTCACCATTGTAGAACTTAATTGGAGTCTCATCTTTAATTTTCTCTGGGTCTTTGTTTATTTTTAGAAGGTATTTGAGCTTTAGATGAGACCTTTTTTCAGTTAACTCTTCCTCGAGGTTTTAAATTTTGATTTGAAGACTTTAAATTTCCTCAGAGTTGTTCAACAAAGAAGTTTCATTACTCCGATTGGTTTTCAAAATATCCATCTTTAGCTCATTTATCTTCTTAAAGAAAGTAAAATTATATGATAAAAGATTTATGAATTTTTCAGCATTCAAACAATATTCACGTTCTGAACCCTCCAATTTCTTCATCAAGTCAGATATTTGACTTTTAGGCTCTTGTTTTTCAACAATTGAAACTTTGTCTTTTTCTTCAAATTCACTAATCATAATTTCAAAAGATTAACTTCAGATACAGCTTGAGTCTGTCCAGAAATCGCTTCTGTCAGTAGAAAATTAGACTTAGTAAGTTTAGTGGTTAATTCAGTTGTATCATTAGTTATTTCTTAAATTAGATTACACTGAGTTAAACTGTTCTGAAAAATTTGAATTTGTTTTAATAACTCAGAATTCTTCTTAGTCAAATATTTAAGTGTATTGTTCGCATGAAATTTTTCTTCATTCAACTGAATCAACACTACAAAAATATTTCTGAACTTCATTTCAGCATCTTCAGCTCTTGTAATTACAGGTTGATATTCAGCAAAACTCACATGTGAAGCCATAATATTTGCACAATAAATTTGAAGTATTAAACAAATAAGCTCGAAAAATGAAACTCAAAATAAGCTTCAAGCACTGACCTGCACAAGAAAAATTCAAAGTCAGAATAATATCTCAGTGAAATAAAGTCAACCAAAGTCAACTAAAGTAAATCAGGTCAAAATCAATTCAACCAAAGTCAACTATGCTCAAATAAAGTCAACCAAAGTCACAATATGTATAATAAAATCAAACAATATGATATGAATCAAGTTGACTCAGAAGAACAGGTAAAAAACCATATACGTACCAAGTGAAAAATCAGAATGTCCTTAAATTTAATCTGATAGGCGAAGGATAAAAAATTCAAGATTAGTCAAAGTTTGAAACATAAGAATATTATTCAATGATAGTATTCTGATGTTTAAACTTTGCAAGATGTATCTGGGATTGGTTACTTGATGAAAATTGACTTTGAAGTGCTTTTTGAAAGTTTAGCTTGACAGATACTTGTTAAGCACAAAAAGGAGTTTTGACACAGTAAAGTATTTTGTTCTTTGTCGACAGAACCTTTTCTTTGTGAACATGTCAAACAATTCATAGAATATGTTTCCATAACTTCATGCAAAGTTTTGAACATTGGGATCAGTCTATGTATTCAAGACAATGTGGAAAACTAGAACTGTCGTTCTGATGCATGAACACAAAAAGGAAATCTGAAATGGATGACAAATCATTTATTATACCAAAATACCTTTACAAAGAAGAGGAAAGGTCACTAGTTGACAATCTCTTTGGGATAAAGCAAAAATGAACAAAGACAAAAAGGAAAAGACAAAGATTCTGCTATACGAAGACAAAACTACTTTTCTTAGACTTCTCTTGATGCAGAAATGAAAATTTGTCCAGCATTTCTCTATAACCAATGAAGAAGCTTCACTTGGATTCTGTGAAAGAGTATAAAAGAGAAGATGCCAAGGAGTGAGAAAAATACAAAATAGAAGAACGTGAGTGCAAAAGAAAAGTGTGTTTTGCATACATGCATGTTTACTTCAACTTGAGTGAACAAGCCTAGTGTGTTTAACCTGTTCAATTTCCCAAAGCTGATCAGTCTGTGTTTTGTAAACACTGATTGTGTAAACAATGAGTGAATCTTAGTGAGTCATCTCATTGTAACTAGTTTGAGTGTGTATTAGATTAGTTAAAAGTCTGTTGTTCATTTCTTTCATCTCGGTTTGGATCTTTCCTCAATTCAAACCTGTTTGTAAACATAACAATCGTTAACATATATTTACAAGCATTGAGAAAAATCTGTGTGATTAAGGAAAAACTGTATTCATCACCCCCCTGTACAGTTAATCTAGAGATGCTTGGGAAACGTTTTGGGACCTACAACTGCTATCAGAGCTTGTTAGAGTGTATATTAACTCTAGATCTCTAACATTCCTTCCCATTTTCACATTATTGACAACTACAATTCAAACTCCTCATACTACTATGACAACAGTTCTAAGGCCAAACCCCCAAAGTTCAATCATCAAAACTTCTCTGGCTGGAAGTGCAAGATGATTATCTACTTGGAGAATCTGGATGTACGACTTCCAGAAATAGTGATGGAAGGTCCCCATGTGGTTACCACAATCACAACCATCACTCCTTCTGCAGAAGCTATTGTACCTGAAGTCAGGACCATTTAGAAGGCTAAAGCTCAATGGACTGATGAAGATAAGAGAGTAGTTGCTCTTGATGCAAAAGCCAAGAACAATCTTGTGATATCTCTACATGATGATGTGTTCAAGCAGGTTGAGGAACTAAAGACAGCTAAATAAAGGTGGGATACTTTGTGCACTGTCTATGATAGTCCCACTATCACATTGGATAACAGGATCAATAATCTTGTTAGACAATATGAGTTATTCTTTGCCAAGCCAAAGGAGAGTCTAACTGAAACTTATACTAGGTTCACTGCTCTAACAAATGATCTAAAAGTTGTTGGGGTCACTAAGGACAGTCTAACATTGGTGAACAAATTCTTAGATATTCTTCCTGAGGAATGGAACTATTACTCAACTATACTTAGAAACTCAGGTACCATCAAAGGCGTGGATCTCGTAGATCTTTATGGATCCTTACTTAATAATGAGAAATCAAGGTTCAAAAGAAAAATGCCTTGGAAATATCTAAGATAGGTTCAGCCTTGGTGGCTAATGTAAGGCAACCTGTGAATCAGATGTGTGATGTGTTTACATAGGTTGATTCTCATGCAGATGAGAACCTGGAGGTTACATCTGAGGATAAAGAGGAGAATGAAGATCTTGGTAAACTTGATGATGAACAATTGATTTCTATGTTTGTCAAAAAGATTAACGAGAAAAAGTTTGGAACAAGGATGCTACAAAAAAATTCAAGTGCCATCAGGAAGAAAACATTTGACAAATCTAAGGTTCAGTACTTTGAATGTGGCAAAATTGGTCATATAGTTGCAGACTGTATGTCTAAAGTTGTTGGCTCCTCATCCAAACCCCACAAGACTAACAGAGATGATGGCTATAGGGTTAAGTATCTTATATCCATGGCAACTTTAAAAAGTTTGAAGACTTTGTGGCTTCCAACAAATAAAAGGGACTAATGGCTGAAGCATGCGATTGTGAAGACTCCGACTCATCATCTGATGAGGAAGATAACAAGTGTCTTGTGGCCAAGGGTGATGTTCCTTCTTCAAGCATATTCAAACAAGATCTAGCTGAAGTTGAGACTCTAAGTTCTTTGGACAACTGGAATCCTACAATGATGTATAAGATACATA
Source organism: Centrapalus pauciflorus (assembly GCA_020465985.1). Lineage (NCBI taxonomy): Eukaryota > Viridiplantae > Streptophyta > Magnoliopsida > Asterales > Asteraceae > Centrapalus > Centrapalus pauciflorus. The sequence continues at coordinate 91,148 of JAANYP010008964.1, read as the reverse complement.
ATTTTAAAGATTAAAGTGCTGAAGAAAAAGAGAAAACATTTGATTATCTATTTGTGGATCTCATAGCTGCTGTTGAAAAGCAAGATGTTTTAAAGTCAAAAATTTCAAACAATGAAAAATGATCTTGAACTCAAAACTAATGAACTTGACAGTTTTCATATGTTGAAAACTGAACTTGATAAAGTAAAACACATCAACACTATTTTATTAGAAGAGAAAAGAGAAACAAACTTAAAGCATTTCAAGCTCCAAAAGATTGTTGACTCTTGGTGCTATTCTGCTAAGATAGTAAACCAGTGTATTAATGAGCAAATCCTTGCTCAAATTCAAGGATATCTTAGACGACATCTTGATACAGCAACTTCAATTGTTGAAATCAAAAATCTGGAAACAGATCTGTCCACACGTGGTGAACTTCCAATTACGTTTATACAAAATGTAAATGGAAAATTGGTTTCAACAAGTAGGTTTGTTAGACATCAAAATACTGACTGTTCATGTGTGAAAGTTGAATCTAGTGATGGGATGTGTTCCTCACCAAACTAGATTGATGATTTCCCAACTGCTCCACATCAATAACTTGGTGGAAAAGATGTAAAATCTGAAGTGAAGGCTACTAAACCTGTCTTCAAGACAGGTTCTTTAGCCAAGACCATTGATAAGAAACCTATACCACCATTCAATGCTGGATTTTTCAAAAATAAGTTCTCAAAAGGAAAACAACATACAACCAACAAGGGTAAGTCTCATGTTGGAAATAATGCTGCTGTGGTTTCAAGTAAGTTTTTAAATCATAGTGGTAAGTTGGTTATAAATTAAAGTAAGTCTTATATTAAAACCAAACAAAATTGTTCTGCAACTATAAGTGTGCAAGAATCGTTAAATCTCCATAAAGGTAAAGGCAAAGCCCCTGTCAAACTTGAGAAGTTTGGAAATATGTTTTCCATGAAACATGCTTTACAAAAGATTGTAAAACTGCCAAATTTTCATCAATGTCCTCCTAATAAGGGAAATGAAGATTTTAAGGATGATGTCTCTAAAGACAAAGGCAAAGTTGTTCATATACAATCTAGAGATGAATTTCTCACAAAATCTGTTGGTCTTCCTGAACAAGTCAACTTCTTGTGAAACCTGTTGTCAAGACCAACAGAGAAAACCCAGAATGTATTTCTGAAAGTTGTTATTCCGAAATACCTAATAAGAGGAAATGCTATAGGTGTGGAAGGAAAAGTCATATGGCTAAAGATTGTCCGGAAAATGTGGACATAAGGCCTATTGACACTATTAAGTCCAATACTGCTATATCAAGTAGTATTAGAAATAACAACGCAACTAAGGAAAGTGTCAAAACTGATACAATCCAAATAGGAAATATTAGTGTTTATCTCTGCGGTCCATCAAAAAATGTTGATGAGGGTGGAGAACTCTTCCCTGTGATGAGTTCCCCTAAGAACTAATGTTTCACTATGTGCAGGTTAAGCAATCAAACCAGGTTTGGTACTTGGACAGTGGTTGTTCTGGCCACATGACAGGCAAGGATCTGCTGAGTGACCTTAAGCCTGAAGAAGGGCCAAAGGTCACTTTTGGTGATGACGTCCAAGGATCCACAAAAGGATATAGTACTCTCCATGCAGGTACTGCAATTTTCAATAAGGTAACCTATGTGTTTGGGCTGAAACATAACCTAGTTAGCATAAGTCAATTGTGTGATGCTGGCTACAAGGTTTAATTTGATAAGCACCTAGGATTCATACTGGATTCTCTTGGAAAAGGTGTGCTGTGTGCACAAATAAAGAAGGGTGTACACATAGTAGACATGAAACCTGCTGATTAAACAACACAAACCTGTTTTCTCTCAAGAACTAATGCAAACCTCAACTAGTTATGGCACAAAAGGCTCTCACATCTGAACTTCAAGAACATCAACAAACTCTTTAAGATAGAGTTGGTGATAGGTTTGCCTTCTATGACCTTTTTTAACGATAAACTCTGCTCAGCTTATGAGAAGGGTAAACTGAAAAAGACATCTTTTAAGCCAAGCACAATTTCTTTATTGATTCACTTCTCTTCTTAATCCATATGGACTAGTTTGGGCCTGTAAATGTCACATGTCTAAGAGGAAGAAGATACACCTTAGTAATGGTTAATAGGTTCTCCAGGTACACATAGGTAATCTTCCTTAAGACCAAAGGAGAGGCTGCCAGAGAAATTATTGTCTTTATCAAAAAGATGAAGGTTCTGAAGTCTACCCAAGTAAAGCATATCAGAAGTGAAGTAAGGTCTACCACTACCAGATCTATCTAGACGCGGATCCGTCAACGAGTGCGGAATCCTCGTTAACGGTTAGACGGACAACTCCCAACTACGAAACACGGAGACTATCAGAGGCTGAACGAACGACTGACGAACGATCCTACGAACTGATTCTCTCCGAAACGGACCTAAAGCTGATGATAAACTCGAGATCGCCTTAAGCTTAATTCCTCACGAATTCTGCTAAAAGTCTGATAACATCTCGAGTCTATCCTAATTATAGACCCTGATTCGAGTCTGATGTGGGCCAAACTCGAATCTGGCCCAAGGCCCATTCGAGTTTGTCCACAAAGACACTCTCGAATCTGGGCACATTCGAATCTATCACAGATTCGAATGCCTACCTTTATATAATTCGATTCTAGCCAAATCACTTAAACACCTAAGTGTTGAAACTTATGTTTTTACTTATGCTTGAATTAATCTTTGAACTTTATGTTTGAACTTCTTGTAATATGTTACATCAAGTTTAAACATACAATCAATTACTATTAAACATATATAAACACATATATCAAGCACTCGTTTAACCACAATGTTGAATATTACTTAAACCACAATGTTAGATCGATTAGACTGCTATCGTCACACAGGGTGTACCAACAGACTCCCCCTTGACGATAGCTTCTAATTATTTACATCAAGTTCAAGTATTAGAACTATATATACTACTGCCTACATATAACCCAGCATCTATACAAACTTTAACTACCTTCTGGAACTTCCTGGCTTCAGATCTCCATGCTTCAGTAAAGAAGATAGGCTGATCATGTAGCTTGTTAAGGTCGTCCTTTGATAGATTTATCAAATGCAGTGGATCATATACCTTCAAAATGACCTTCTCGTCTTGATCCTCCATGATGGCTTCAGCAGTGTCAATCTCGAGGTACCACCATTTCATGTTGCTCAAAATATTCTGTGGCATCGATTTCATTGGCACTCTCTTCAAGCATTTGACTGGCTTATAAATCATTCTGGACCAAGGCCTTCCAGTATGAGGATCTATCCTTGATCCATCCTCGACCCTCTTTCCGGTCCTTGGCTTGAGTCGCTCAAATTTGCCTGATCGCCATTCCTTCCTTATAATTCTTTCAATCACTTCTGCATACTTATCCTCTCCAATATTAATTAGCTCCTTCCAGGCTAATTCTATAACTTCAATCTTGGGCAGTGAAATAAACGCTTTCAGTGTTCGCCTCAAGTATTGGAGGCCATCTCTTCTTTTCAAAATAAACAGCTCCAGCTCTCTGTCAAAGAACCAGCTAATAATCCCTCCTGAGAAGTTTCCGGCACCCGGTATTCTCATCTTCTTCATCATCTTCAACTGTTCTTTTGTTTCTTCCTTCTTAAACCAAAGATTTATCAATTCAGCTCTTGATGGTTCCTTCTCTGCCTCTTCAAGTTCAGTGTCCTCGACTGAGGCTATCTTGATGTAGTCTATATCAATCACATTCTGATTATTGCCCACATACAGTTCGGTGACAGGTTGTGAATTTATTATGACCTCGTTGACATGATCGTCCTCGTCATCTAACACTTCATCATCCGACTTCCAGTCAACGACCTCCTTCGGAATGAACTCACCTTCCTCCAACTCTTCGACTTCATCTTCAAAATCGAATTCCATAAGCTCTTCCTCAATATCCATCAGCGCATCTATCATGTCGCTATCCAAAGCCTTTGAAGAACCTGCTTCTCCTCCTTCACCTTCAACTTGACTGGGCTCCCCCTGAACTTGTGTAGCCTGAGCAGCAGGAAAATCTACTGGCTCATTCTCATTATGTGCATCGGGATCATTGCCTTCGTCATCTTGATTTCTACGCTGCTCCTCCTGATCCCTACAACTTGTCTCCCCCTGAGCTTTTAGATTTTTCATTAGCTGCTCAAGGAGGGACCGCATCGATCGGATCTCTAACGATTGATCTGCAATAAAGGACTTTAATTCAGTGTTCTCTTCCCTGACATTCTCCACAATCTTCTTCAACTCGGAATTATCATTATCAAGATTTGCATTATGCGCCTGGAGTTCGCCGACAACCTTTGTTAGGGCTAGGATTTGGACATGTTGGAAGTCAAGTCGTCCCTTGAGCTGCATAAACCTCTGATTGTCAGCGTAGGTGGTCGAAGTAGATGGAACTGATTGTATAGGAGTTGGGCGAATGGGTGATGGAATGTATGGTTCGTGTTGAGGTGGTGGTGGTGGTGGAGCTGTTGCTTGAGGTTCAGATTGGGGAATTGCTGGTTGGCTTGTGGATGCTGAAGAAGATCCTTGCATGAACCTGTGACGCTTGGCCCTTTGCCGAGTCACTAAGGGAGCAACTTCCTCCTCTTCAAAATCTGAATCATCAGATTCCCTCACTACTCTTCTCCTCGATCCTTCTTCATTAACAACCAATCTTGACCCATAAGTTCCAATTTGAACATTAGGTTCTGTAGCCACTGAGTCAGGAGCTTCAACTCCTAGCTCTTCCATCTCTTCCGACTCGGTTTCTGAAGATGACATAACTTTATCGGCCTGCTCGGGCACATATTCTTCAACGTCTCTTAATACGTCTTCCTCTCCTTCAGGTGGACTAAGTAGTTCACCTACCAGTGCTGTAGCCACATCTTCGTTCGCATGAGGCCCTGCCTCCCAGATTTCATTAAGCGTTTGGCATAGCTGTTCAGCTTCAATCGGAATATTAGTTGTCCCGGCTTCTTGAACATTGGATGGCCCGGCTTCTTGAACTTCTGGTTGTTGACTTGTCGAAGGCCTTGATGCCTGAGTTTGACTTGCAGCTTATCGTTGTCTGCGCCTTTGAACACGCTGTGGCGGTGGCTGTTGTTGTTTTTGTTGTTGAGGCTGCCCAGCTTGAAATTCAACTACCCCTGCCCGGTTGGCAACATCCGGGGCTTGAAACTCTCTATCCAAAATAGCTCCAAATAATGGACGCTCCACTGGAACTGCCAATCTTCCTCGGTGTGAGGAACAATCAGCGAAAATCCTTTTGTCCATGATGGCAACACTCTGAAAGTCATTTGACGGCGGCAAGTTTGGCAAGAAGTGCCTTATCAACATCATAATGAACCTTGGGTACAACAAGAATTGTTGATTTTCGGGGGCTGTGATCTGGTGAACAAATTCTGAAAAGAACATCTCCGAAAATCTGTAAGGCCGATTATATACCATCGCGACAATTCCCGACTGAATCTTCGCCACTATATAGTCGAATCCTGCTTTCTTTGGAGCAAAGCACACCATAAACACATGTGCTAGAAACCTCCACTGCCCGATCAACACACTCTTCATATATGACACTTTTGTCACATCAAGACTGTATCCCATTCTTTGAAAGGCCGCTTGCCTTATACTCAAAGGAAATTCTATTGGACCAGCTGCTTCTTCCTGAGTGCCCAGCTGCAGCACTTGACGAAGCATGTCTGCCGAGAATACCAACGGCTGTCCAGCGATACAAATGCATAGAACTGTCGGTGTAACCGAGCAGTCTACCTGCAAATGATCGTAAAACTGACGAATGTATGGTAACACAAGCTGCACATTATGCGACAGTGCAAATCCGATCCTAGATTCAACGAGAAAATCAAGCACTTGACGGAATCCCTGCGCCTCAGGGAGATTCAGATCTGGATGAAGCACCATATTGTGCTTAGGAACAAATGCTCGAACAGCCATTTCTGCACAATAAACAAAACTATTTGATTCATTAAAAATCAATAAACTTGTTTAAATTTAAATCTGTTTTATTTTGAACTTGTTTAAGTACAAAATCCAACACAATTAAATTTTTACAAGTTTAATAACATTTACATTGAATAGTGCAAATAACAATAGATTCGAAAGAAACAGATTCGAAGTGTCCCTATTCGAGTGTAATGGACAGATTCGAAGTGTCCCTATTCGAGTGTAATGGACACATTCGAAGGTCATGGTCATCTCGAATCTAATGACAGATTCGAGAAACCCATGAACAGATTCGAACGGCCGTTTTTATTAAAGGACCAAATCTCTTGATTTTAACCTTTTTGGACTTAGAAAATTACATTCATTAGTCCTACTAGTTACTAATCACAGATATATGCCTTTAATTTGATTGTTTATCGGCCCAAATTTGGTAATTTTGTAAAAACCCTATTTCGACCCTTAAACCTTCAAAAATCAATGATTTCGCCCAAAATTGTGTATAAAACTACATGAATCTTGTACAATCAAGTTTATTATACCTAGATGCAAGAGTAGAATCGAACACACTAGCCTTAAACTCGACAAAATGTCGTTTAGGAGAGAAGCGATAGACTCGAAGATAGATTCGAAATCGTCGGTATTAGATTCAAGGAAGTAGATTCGACAACAGTAAGAAGTAAATGACTTCACTGTTGACCTATATATACTACCAACCTTCGAGTCTAAGTCCTTTAGTCGAATCTACTGACAGATTCGAAGTCTTACCACTTCGAGTCTGTCCTAGATTCGAAACCACCGAACACTTAGAAAAATTTCGAAAATTTTGAAATAACTTCAACTTTTCCAATTTTTTTCTACGGTATCGTGTAACCAGATAAACTATGCCAACTCTTTTACCCTAAGCCCAAGATATTTCACGCAATGTTTATTTTATCCAACTTTGAATGCACCCTCAGTAATTTTTGACCTTTTACCTAAGTAAAAATTACACTAAAATAAAATAAAATAAAATAAACTAAGGTAAAAAAAATAAAATAAACTAAGGTAAAAATAAAATAAAATAAAATTTTGACCAAAAATTTATTCTAGACTTAAGCTATACTAAACAAATTTACAACCTAAGCTAAATACTAAACAAAATCTTTTTGATGAGCATAGTCTAAGAAAGGTTCAATCAGATAGCGATGTCTGATACTTACTTTCAGTACTTAAACTTTCACACTTAGGAATTTTTATTCCTTTGATTATTTGTCGTGACACACCTATTTATCCGATTGTTGGTATTTTACCCCTTTAAGCACTCTACATTTCGGAATAACCCTTGGCATTTTTATTTATCAGGAAATTATCTTACGTGACTTAGACATAGACATACTTTTATGATCAAGGCACACAGACAAAGATTCTAACTTGTTGGTATTTGCAAACTTTCTTTAAAAGACAAACATCGGACACAGGTCTGTATTTTCATACAAAAAAGTGTCTTAGTTCGACTTAAGGTTTATTTTTAAAGTTAGCAGACAGCGGTGACAGGTCTGTACTGACGTACAACAAAGCGACATATCTGCTAACCCGAATCTAAACAGAGACAACAGGTCTGTACTTACGTACAACAGAGTTGCATGTTTTCGACTCTCAATTTTGTATGATTTTTCTATTCTTTCCATTTTAAGATGTATTTGATGTTGCCATACATCCCCAGAAAGTTTGCATACCTCATTTGTCTTGTACATAAAAATTAAGACCGATTGGTCATACATTTAAGTTAGTGACACGTTTGACTTTTTCTAGAATATTTTATTAGCCTTGAGATTCCCTATATGTATTATGCCTACCAACACATCAAACTAAATAAAGTATAACACTTAGAATTTAGTTGCATTATGTGTGAAAGCCTAAACACTTAGAGTTTGTAACGACTGTACTAATTTTCGTCACTTTGAACCTATGTATCTAAGACTTAACTCCTTTTTCTGATATTCTCTTTTTTTTGTATTTTTTATGATTTTCTCTCTTTTTTCTTTTGTTTTTCATAAGAAAAAGCAATAAAATAAGATAACCTAAAAACTTACTAAAAATAGAAACCTACTAAAAATAGAAACTTGCTAAAAATAGAAACTTTCCTAAATTAGCAGACTACTGTAAAGAAAGAAAAACTATGACTTATAAAAGAAAATAAGCTACTACTACTAAGGCCAAATTACTCTGGGTTGCGCATTCCATTCAGTTGAATTAAATACTCAAACCGTGACTTATCAAACGCTTTGGTAAATAAATCTGCATTATTATCTTCTGTTGCCACTTTTACCAGTTTGATTAAGTTCTTTTCAGCACAATCACGAATAAAATGATGTCTTATGTCTATGTGCTTTGTTTTATTATGTTTAACTGGATTATTAGTTATAGCAATTGTAGATTGATTGTCTATCCTAATTGGAGTTTGAGTGTAAGCCAGACCGTAATCCCGCAATTGTTGTTGTATCCACAGAACCTGTGAGCAGCAACTACCAGCAGCAACATACTCGGCCTCGCACGTTGACACGGCTACCGATGTTTGTTTCTTGCATTGCCAGGATACTAATCTCCCTCCTAGGAACTGACAACCTCCAGTTGTTGATTTGCGCGTCAAGCTGCATCCTCCGTAGTCAGAATCCGTGAACGCCTCCAACTCTAGATCTCCCTCCGCGTGATACCAAAGTCCCAGCTTCGGTTTCGACTTGAGGTATCGTAGAATCCGCTTCACAGCTTTCATATGCATCTCCTTCGGATTCGCTTGAAACCTAGCACAGATACAAACAGCAAACATAACATCAGGTCTTGAAGCAGTTAAATACATAAGTGACCCAATCATGGCCCGATATAAAGTCGGATCCACATCGGTATCACTTTCAGTACCCGGCCCGAGATTATGATTCACTTGAATCGGCGTGCTGAAATGGGCAGTCAACTTAGTTCCTTCCATCCCAAACCGTTCTAGTATGTCATAGACATACTTAGTCTGATGGATAAACATCCCTTCCTTCTTTTGGTCAACTTGTAACCCTAAAAAGAAATTTAACTCTCCCATAGCACTCATCTCGAATTTAGACTTCATCACCTTCTCGAAATCTTTGCACATCTGTTCGTCTGATGATCCAAAGATGATATCATCGACGTACACTTGTACCAAGATAAAGTGATCTCCCTTTCTCTTAACAAAGAGAGTACTATCTATTCTACCCCTCTCAAAACCATTTTCTAACAGATGGTTGGATAGAGTCTCATACCACGCCCTAGGTGCCTGATGCAATCCATATAGAGCCTTATCTAAGCGATATACTCTATCAGGATATTTTGGATCTGTAAATCCGGGCGGTTGTTCTACGTACACCAACTCCTTCACTTTCCCATACAGGAAAGCACTCTTAACATCTAACTGATATACCTTAAATCCCTTGAAGGAGGCAAAAGCTAAAAACAACCTAATCGCTTCTAACCTTGCTACTGGTGCAAAAACCTCGTTATAATCGATTCCCTCCTCCTGGTTGAAACCCTTTACAACTAGCCTAGCCTTGTTGCGCGTGACTATACCCCGATCGTCCCTTTTGCACTTAAAAACCCATTTGGTTCCTATGGCAACTTCCCCTCGAGGTAATGGAACTAACTCCCACACTTCTAGTTTCCCAAATTCTGAAAGCTCTTCCTGCATCGCTTCAACCCAGGAGTTATCCTTAAGTGCCATTTGCCCATTCTTGGGCTCTACCTGCGATATGGAACATGAATATAGACATGTGTGATATGCCTCGGAGTCGTTTATCATCGACAACAACACAGTGTTGTTATTTACACTACTCCGAGTCCTCACACCCTCGTTAGGATTTCCTATGATGCTTTCTATTGGATGGTTCTTGTTAATCCTAGAGGTCTCTATTTCATCAACCCTTAGATTATCTCCTAAGTTAGATCCTATTTCACCTGAAGGGGGAACAGGCTCAGCTTCTACATTTTCCTCCTCACAGACGTTTTCCTCAGAGTTAGAACTTGATGCTTGAGTCTGATTCTCAGTGTTAAGTGCCTCTTGATCAGCAACTTCTGGAGATCCATCTACTGTCGCAGTAGGCTCAGATGTAGTTTTGACACAGTTTTGTGTTCTTTTCTTTGTGAACATAACACTTCATGGAATATGTTTCCATATCTTCATGCAAAGTTTTGAACATTGAGATCAGTCTACTGTAGGTCCCAAAAGGATTTCCAAGTATGTTAATAGAAACTGTAGAGGGGGTGAATATTGTTAATTCTTTAGCACATACATTTTCTCAACGTTTGTATGTATATATATTAACAAGTATTAATTACAAATAGGTTTGGATTGCGGAATGATCCAAACTAAGGTGACAGAAACAACAGACTGTTAACTAATCTAAGACTCACTCAGGCTAGATACAATGAATTCACTCACAGTTTTACATGACACAGACAGACAGATTTAACATAGAATAGCTTCGACAAACTTGGCTTTTCTGTTCTAAGTTGAAATAATGCATGAAAAAAAATTTCTTTGCAATACACGTACTAGACTTGTGGATGTCTCTCTTAATATATCTAAATCCTGGGAATTTTTTTTATACTCACTCAGTGAATCTTAGTGAAGCTTCTTCATTGCTTATAGAGAAAGTGGGAATGTCTTTGCAAAAAGACAAGGATGCTTATCTGCAGGTCAGACAAATCAGGGTTTGTCCACTAGTTGTAGAATCTTTTTATATTCCTTTTGGTCTCTGTTGTCCACATCTTTACCTTAAAGAGAAATGTCAAATTTAAAACTTTCCTCTTCATGTAATGCTATTTTGATATAAGAAATGGTCTGTCACCCATTTCAGATATCCTTTTTGTCTTCATGCTTCAGAGCAGCTTTGGTGGAACTTGCAGCTTCTGATTTTCCACTTTGTCTTGCGTTGTAGACTGATTTTTACAATCATGACTTTGCATGAGGACATGGAAACAAATTCCATAAAGTGTAAGACCTGTTCATAAAGAACAAGTTCAGTTCACAAAGAACAGAATACTCAACTTGGGTCAAAACTGTTCAACATGCATGAACAGCTTAGATAGTTTATGTCAAACCTGTCCTACATTTATGGACATCTTTGACAATCTGCCATGTAACAACAAATGTAACAACGTAAACAAACTTAGGCTGATTATGCAAATCACTTATCAGGTTTCAATAAGGCATTAAAACAACCTTAAATTTTCCCTTTGAGTATATCAAACAGGTTTGATTAAAAATCTCCCCCTATGATAATAAGCAGGTTTGATTGAGGCCTTTTTGTGTCAAACAATCTTCCCCTATTTGGAATATCCAACCTAAAGCTGACTTTATCAGTTGTCACTATATACATTTACGTTATAGTTGCAAAGATCAGGATACAATATCAAAATAAAGTAAAAGATCAGTTTATATATATTGATACTAATTGAAACAACAAATGTTTACAATAGTACAACTAATGTACAATGTAGGTGTTTGAAATATGTTTGTGTTTATAAATGTAATAACTCTAGGGGTCATTTTGTAATTACTTGATAGTTTGGTAATGTATATGAATTGAATAGTGTTGGTACTTTAGATGTACGATTTATACACTTTTGCACGGATTGGAATATTCTAATTTACGAATTCAGAGCCTAGGGTTATGTGCTTTCTAGTTCTACGAATTGTAATTCTTCATTTGATCAAATGAATCATTCGGTGAGTGTTCTAGTTGTTCTTAGTTGTTCGATGCTTAGTTGTGAATGATTATACTTGAATATCAATTGGTATCAGAGCCTGTAATGGCAAGAATTGATTGAATTTTTGAATCAAGAAACTTTTTTTCGAAGCACTGTTTGATTTTTTTTCGAAAATCCAAAAAATTCTTAGGGTTTTTAATACAGTGGATGATATTATCTGATAATTGGATATAAGGTTCTCCTTTCAAAGACGAACAAATTGAGTCTAATATCAGTTTTTAATTAAAAACACACAAAAACTTATTTGGATTTTATAGATTTTTCAAAATTTTGTGCGTTCTTGACTGTTTTTTTCAAATTCAAGGCTTTTGATATGAAATTAGGAAAGTTGTTTTCACAAAAACTGTTTGTGTGAGTAAAACGCACCTTTGATTGCAATTTGGGATCAATTCATCAATTTTTGGTGGAAATATTGAAATATGAACTTAGAACAGTTTAAAACTGTTAAAACTCGAATCACAAAGAAAGTCATGTGTTAATCGAGTTTTATAAAGAAGGAATCGAGTTTGATCAAGAGCTTTAATAGAGTTTGTACAAGTGCTGATCGAGTTTTAGACAAAAATAATTCGAGTTTGATTAATTTTTAATTCGAGTTTAATCAAACATAAATCGAGCTTAATTCAAGTGCATTAGAGTTTTATCAAACTATATTCGAGTTTAATCAAACACAATTCAAGTTGATACAGTTTCAATCGAGTTTATTGTCTTGTCATCCGAGTTTTGTTACTAATCCTTTGAGTTTGATCACTTTAGATTCGAGTTTGATAAAGACCAATTCAAGTTTTACACTTCATAATTCGATTTTCAACCTTCTTTGTTCGAGGTTCATAACTCTTTGATTCGAGTTTGATCCTTCTACATTCGAGTTTCATTATTCACTGATCAAGTTTATTTTGTTCATCGAGTTTGAGCCTTTGATATTCGAGTTTTACTCTTGTTGCTTCGAGTTTGATCATACTTAATTCAAGTTTAATCATTCATTCAGTGTTCATTCAAAGTCAATAAAATTCCATTAAAAGATGTTGGAAGATTCTGTTTAATCAAATCACAATGTCAAAAGATGCACTAGCTATGGGTTCAGAAACCAAACCGCCTATTCTTTATAAAGGTGAGTATGTACAGTGGAGAGAAGGATTTTTGGAATTTATCAGTTTCCATGATTTATCAGAGGAGATGTTGAAATCCCTGACAAAGGGACCAGTGATAATTGTTGAAACAATTCCAGTCGTACCAAAGGCAATCCTCCAATACCAGAGAGAATACAGAGGTCACCAATCTGTCTGATGCTCAAAAACGAAGAAATCTGGGAAATAAAACAGCTCGAAAGCTGTTGCTGATTTCTATCCCAAATGACATATATATCAGTCTGACAAATACAAGCACAGCCAAATCCATCTGGGATGAGGTATGTAAGCTTATGAGAGGGTCAAACAAAGCAGCTATGAACAGAGTGAGAAACAGCCTGATGACGTTTGAAAATTTTAGAGCTAGAGAAGGAGAGCTGTTAGAGCATACTTATCTGAGATTTGTCAACCTCGTAAGTGAAATAAAGAGAAACGGGGAGACAAAGTCAAATCTGGATATAATCGTCAAATTCTAAAATGTACTCAATTCGGAATGGGATAAATACACTATGATCATCTAACAGACGAAAGAGATTGAGGATATGGATTTTCATATGGAGTTTGAGAACCTTAACAACTATCAGGAAGTTGTGTTAAAAAAGGTTTCCAGAAAGAAACAAGCAGAAAAGGAAACGATTGATCATCTGGCTCTCCTTGCTGATAAAAAGTACAAATACATGCTGTCATAAGCATTAGTACATCTGATTCAGAATCCACAGATTCATCAGCAGAATTTGAAATTGAGTGATAAATCTAACTGCTGTGATTCCTTTTCAGGTGCTGATGGTAACTCTACTGAAGTTCAGTATGAAGCTTTTGTTGCCAATGATGGAATGTTTGCTCTAAATGCTGAAGATTTAGAACAGATCCATCCAGATGATCCAGAAGAGATGGACTTGAAATGGCAGCATGCAATATTGACTATGAGGGCTAAAAGGTTTTTGAAAAGAACTGGCAGATCCAACTTTAAAGCCAGACCTGATGGGAAACCACCATTTGATAAATCCAAAGTTGAATGCTTTAAATGTCACAAGCTTGGCCACATTGCCAGAGAATGCAGACCCAAAGTTCAACAGCCACCAAGACCTCAGCAACCAACTCAAGCTTCATCATCACAAGCACTTGTCTCTCTAGAAGACAATGTGTTTGACTGGAGTGATCAGACAGAGGAAGAGTTTCAACATCAAGCTCTCATGGCAGAAACGTCTAATGTCACCTCCACTGAACTACCATCTGAGGTAAATGCTAAACTCTGCTCTTAAACATGCAAAAATATGGTTAAAAAGTACAGAGATCATAATGAGAGCATGTGCAAAACTCTAGCTGAGATGGAAGAAAGGAGATATGAGTACATGCAGGCCATAGAAGATCTTGAAAAACAGATCAATGACTATAAGGATAATGAGATTCAAATGGGACATGATAGAACATATCATGAGTGGGAGAAAAAGGAGCTGAATAACAAAATAGAATCCCTAAATAAGAAATTAGATGAGGCTGAACAGAAGGTGTTGGATGCTAATAAGAAACTAGAATCTGTCAATATAGATCTAGGAAACTTCAAATTGGCAAATCAAAAGCTGGAACACCTAATGGAAGTTCAATTTAAAGATAGGATAAAATCTCAGCTCAATCCCAAAGAAGGTATAGGATACAGAGCCACTCCACCTCCAAACAATGACAAATACATTCATCCAATGAGTGAAGTTGCTGATAGGCTTGTTAATGAACCATTAGATGAGTCTATGACCACTGTAGATCCTATCCTTGAAAACAGTCCTGAATCTAAAGAAGACCTGATTCAAAATAAAGACTGTGAGTGCAAAGAAGTTGAGAAAGAACACAAAACAATGAGTGTACCTTTAGAAGCCCCTAACCCCACTAAGAAAGGAAAAGAGAAGATGAGTGTATGTCATGCTGCTCCCCATGTTTCTGTACCTTCTAACAGTAACACTGCATCTTCCTCAAAAGGTAATAAAAGGGGTAAGACTGTTCTAATCTGCACATGCCAAAAGCATGGTGATCAAAAGTTTCCCACACAACAGTAGGTAAGGGGAAATCAAAGGAACAAGAACCAGTTACGGTCCAATAAAACTGGTTCTCCAATCAAAACAGTCAAAAGATGTTTCCATTGTGGCAGGAAAAACCATTTGGCTAGACATTGCTTGTACAAACCATCTGTTGCAAAACAGACTGTGGTTCAGAAACAGACATCTGTTAAAAACACAAAAAATCTTAAGGTCAAACCACCTGTTGCACCAGTTCCAAAGAAAACAGTTGATCACAGATTCTTAAAGGTCAATAAAAAACAGTCCACACATCAAAAACAAGTTTTGGCAAAACCCAAATCTGATTTTAAACAGATATGGTGTGTTAAAGGCAAAAAACCAGATCAAACTGTTGATCCAAATGTTGAAACAGCTAGGCCTAAGTTGGAGCTGGTAGTGCAAATTCTGAAGCTGTTAGCACTAAACACTCAGTTCAAACTGCTAGGCTTAAAACTGGGACTGGTAATGGATCATCTGAGACTGTTAAAGCAAAGGTTGGAAAGAACACCTGGATTCCACATGTCATAACTAAATATTCTTCACAGAATCACCCAGTGGATCTCACTAAGTATAAAAATTCACAAACAGTGTTTAGTTATATCATTGCACAAGGACAACCCAAAACCAACTTGGTTTGGGTTTACTCAACTACTAACTAAGCTTTTATTTGTGCAGGGCAACCACAGGTCACAACATAAAACAAGATGGCATCTGGACAGTGGATGCTCTAGGCACATGAAAGGCAATTCTGAATGCTTGTCAAATTTCAAAGGCTTTGAAGGAGGTTTTGTTGCATTTGGAGGGAATTCCAAGAGAGGTAATGTCACAGGTAAAGTGACTGTCAAAGCAGACAATATGCTTTTCAATGGTGTTTTGTATGTTCAAAAGCTGAAGTACAATTTAATAAGTGTCTCTCAAATCTGTGATAAACAAAATATTGTTGTCTTCACAGATTCTGAGTGCATTGTTCTTTCAAAAGATTTTAAGATTCCTGAAAATCTTGTTTTACTTAGAACACCAAGAAAGGACAATGTCTACTGTTTGGACACAGATCTTTTATCCAAATCAAGTACTTTAAGCTGTTTGATATCTAAAGCATCATCAAATGAGTCTGCTCTTTGGCACAGAAGGATGTGTCACATTAACTTCAAATCTATGAATGTTCTAGTCAAAAAGAATTTGGTAAGAGGTTTACCACAAAAGGAGTTCATCTGTGATGATCATTGTGTAGCATGTATTTAAGGCAAGCAACACAAATCTTCTCATAAGGACAAAGAAGTAAATTCAATCTCGTCTGCTCTTCATCTTATTCATATGGATCTCTTTGGTCCAACATCTGTTTTGAGTTTGAATAAAAGAGCTTACTGTTTAGTCATTGTTGATGATTTCACCAGATTCACATGGGTTTACTTTCTTAGGACTAAAGATTAAACTGCTGAGCTACTTAAATCATTTATTCTTAAGATAGAAAACCAATCCAACTTAAAAGTTAAGGTGATAAAGTCAGACAATGGAACCGAATTTATAAAAACCATATCCTAAACAGTGCACCAAGAACACCACATCAAAATGGTGTAGCTGAAAGAAAGAACAGAACTGTAATTGAGGCTACTAGAACCATGCTAGCTGATTCCAAACTGCCAATGACCTTTTGGGTAGAAGCAGTCAATACAGCTTGTTATGTTCTAAATAGGGTACAGGTTGTTCAATCCCAAGGGAAAACTCCATATGAGTTATTCCATAATAGAGTCCCCTTAATAGCCTTTCTAAAGTCTTTTGGTTGTTCATGCACCATTCTTCACACTAAGACTCACTTAGGGAAGTTTGAAAGTAAGGCTGAAGAAGGTTTCTTTGTAGGATACTCCAATCAAAGCAAAGCCTATAGGGTATATAACAGTGTGTCTAAAACCATTGAAGAAAGTGCCAATGTTGAATTTAATGAAAACACTGCAAATGTCAAAGGCAACTGCAAATGTCAAAGGCACTGGTCCTGATTGGTTGTTTGATTTAGACTCACTATATAATTCTCTAAGCTTTGTTGAGTATACTGTAGAAACTGATGAAAACAGGGTTGAAGCTACCAACACAAATTCTCATGCTGGTAGCACAAATGTTCAAGCTGTTGGCACAAAGTTTCAGACTGTTGAAGATTCTCGTCAATAGGATGAGTATACAGTTGTACCACTTCTATCTTGTGACCCACCAGGGGTACTGGATGCTCAACATGATTCAAATCCAAACTATGAAGTGCCAATCCCAAGTCCTGAGGGAACAGCTCCATCACAAAGGGAAACAGTCCTAGATTCCAGTCAAGCTGTTCCTGAAGCTGAACCGTCAAGTGGTCCTGATGGAGATGATACAAATCTAGGAACTTCTTTTCAGAAAGACAGAGAGCCAACACTTAGAGTTCACAAGTATCATCCTCTCAATCAGATAATGGGTGATCCACGCAGTCCTGTGCAGACAAGGACAATGGTTCACAAAGAGTCTACTGATGCTGAATCAGCAGTTCCAGAATTTAGTCTAGCTGCCTTTGAATATGCCTATTTCATGTCACGGTTAGAACCTAAAAAGGCATCAGAGGCATTGAAAGATCCATCTTGGATTGAGGCAATGCAGGAAGAACTACTACAATTCAAGATTCAGAATGTATGGACTCTAGTTGATCTTCCTAAAGGAAAGAGAGCAATTGGTACAATATGGGTGTTCAGAAACAAGAAGGATGAGAGAGGGATAGTCATCAAAAACAAAGCAAGACTGGTAGCACAGGGATACACTGAAGAAGAAGGAATAGATTATGATGATGTCTTTGCTCCAGTGGCAAGAATTGAAGCCATCGGACTGTTCCTAGCCTACGCAAGCTTCAAAGGGTTTAAAGTGTATCAAATGGATAGGAAGTCTGCTTTCCTGTATGGCACAATTGAAGAAGAGGTCTATGTGTGTCAACCTCCTGGATTTGAGGACTACAAGTATCCGGACAGAGTTTACAAATTAGACAAAGCTCTCTATGGACTCCACCAAGCACCTTGAGCATGGTATTACACTCTGTCATCATACCTTCTACAGAATGGACTCAAGAGAGGTACTCTGGACAAAACATTGTTCACAAAGTCCATCAAATCTGAGATTCTACTTGTTCAAATCTATGTTGATGATATTATCTTTGGGTCTACCAATGACAGTCTGTGCAAAGAGTTTGAGGCATTGATGCACAAAAAGTTTCAAATGAGTTCAGTGGGGGAACTCACCTTCTTTCTAGGATTGCAGGACAAGCAGAAGCCTACAGGACTTTTTATAATTCAATCAAAGTATGTTAAAGACATACTGGAAAAGTTTGGTTACAAAGATACCAAATTTTCTAGTACTCCAATGGACACTGACAAGCAGCTTGATGCAGACAAAGATGTAGTAGATGTGGACATTCATCTATGCAGATCCTTGATAGGTTCACTTATGTACCTAACATCTTCTAGACCTGATATAATGTTTGCTGTTTGTGTTTATACCAGATTTCAATGTGCTCCAAAGGACTCACACCTATTTGCAGTTAAGAGAATCTTTAGATATCTCAAAGGCCAACCACATTTGGGCCTCTGGTATCCTAAAGACTCTCCTTTTGAACTAACAGCCTATTCTGACAGTGATTATGGAGGATGCAACATTGACAGAAAGTCCACAACTGGTGGATGTCAATATCTAGGAGCAAGATTGGTCTCTTGGCAGTGCAAAAAGCAAAAAACTGTCTCCACCTCATCCACAGAAGCAGAATATGTAGCAGCTGCAAGCTGCTGTTCCCAAGTGATGTGGATTCAGAATCAACTGAGAGACTATGGTATGAATTTCCTATCCATTCCTATTTACATTGACAACTCAAGTGCAATTAGCATTGTACAAAATCTAGTGAAATTTCCCAAAACCAAACATAAAAAGTCGAAAAGGAGCGGATTTGGTTAGACTCGAGACTAAGTAAAACCCTAATTACTCCTAACAGATTCGAGCGCCGCAAACTCGAAAAACGGCTAATACTTCGATTTCATTACGTTTTGCAGATTAAATCAATATTTTTACAACGAAATATATTGATTTCGATCAAAAACGTGAAAAACACGAAGTATTTCCCGGATGACAATTTGCTAAGCTCGAAAAACACGAAAAACACGAACACAAGAGAATAACCGTCCAAAAGCGTCAAGAAACCTAGGATGTATCTAGATGATCACGAAGAACACTAAGAACACCCCGCAGGCTCTAATACCACTTGTAAGGTCTACCTAACACAGATCTATCTAGACGCGGAACCGTCAACGAGTGCGGAATCCTCGTTAACGGGTAGACGGTAACACCTCTCACTAGGAACACGGAGACTATCAATAAGCTGTACGAACTACGACGGACGCACCTACGAATTGAATTGATTCTATCCGAAACAACACCAACACTGATTATACACTAGAAATCGCCTTTTGCTTAATCTCTCTCGAATTCTGCAAAAAGTCTGATAATTATTCGAGTCTATCCCTAATTATAGAGGCTAATTTGAGTCTGCCATTGGCCAAACTCGAATCATGCCCAAGGCCCATTCGAGTTTGTCGCCACTGACACTCTCGAATCTGCCTACTGAGGAACATTCGAATCTACCTAGGAACACATTCGAATTTTTCATAGATTCGAATGCCAATCCTTATAGAATTCGAATTTACTCTATCACCTATTTAACTTAGAATTGAAACTTATGTTTTTAACTTATGTTTGAATTTATCTTTGAACTTTATGTTTGAACTTCTTGTAATATGTTACATCAAGTTCAAACATACAATCAATAACTGTCAAACATATATATCCAACACTCGTTAAACTCAATACTTTGAATATTACTTAAACAAAAATGTTAGATCACTTAGACTGCTATCGTCACACAGGGTGTACCAACAGGGAGAATACTAAAGGAGAGAGATTTTTGGAAAGTTCAGGAGGAGAAAAAAAGTTTCAACAACAAAGAAAGTTAATCTAAAGAAAAAGTGATTGAGTTCATTGAAAGATGAAGTGAAGAGTATTATCAAATCTAAAGATCATATTCATTCTAGTTAAAAGTTTTCACTACTATTGAGAAATCTACAGAAGTTGTTCGAATTGGAAAAGAAGATTTTCAACAAAAAATAGTAGATTGATCGGAATACAGGTTGATAGACTGGACAGATATTTTGATCACTGAAAGCTGGTTACAAATGTAAAGCCACAATCTGAAAGCTGATAAGAAATGGGGAGAATGTTAGATTCTTAGTTTTGATAGTTTCAGTGTGTAAAATGTAATAAACGAAACTTTGTTTTGGGTTGAATGTATAAAGATTTAACTTTCATTGTAAATGGGTCAAAGACCTTAAAAGGTCAACCCATGGGTCAAAAGAGTTTGAGTTTGAGTCCAGGCTTTTTTACTTTTGTCCTTATATAGTTTATGTTTTTAGGTTTTTATCATAGTAATGAATGTAGGTACCTACGAATTTGTAATTGCAGACTTTTGGTATTACATTTGATTTCAACTTTCGTATAAAGATTCAAAAGGTATTCTTATTGTTCATACTTTACTCATCTTGATCATCATAAAATTCGTGAAGTTCATGACGTATGCTTACTAAATGTGTAATACTTAATCATAACTGGGAATTACAACAACGAACTTGTAACATGTTATAGTTTATTACATCGTTATCATATTAAATCTTAACCAGTATTCAAGGGTTACATGACTTTATTTCATATTTGTATCACATATATGAACTTATAAATGTATCATGGCAAGGACACAAGTATTTTCAAATAATAATTATTGGACACTTGATTCGACTATGTATACTCAAACATACCAAATTTAGGGCCTATGAATGTATCAAAGCCCGAGAATTCCATGCATGAACCTTTGTGACTTCAAAAAACCAATCTTAAAATTCATATATTAAATCATAACAGATTTAAATTCAATCACATGAATTATAAAAGACATAATTTCCTTATTTAAAACTCTTTAAATGTTCTAAAATCCTTTTAGAACATGAAAAAGAACTTTTCTTATTTAAAACATTCATCTTTTATGATTTCATCTTTTGTTTTTGATAAAGTTTAAAATTTTATCAACAAACAACTTTGAAACAATTAGGGTTTCAATTATATGATATTTTATGTATGAAATAAAATCATAATCAATAAAAAAAGAAACTCGAGAAACCTTGAGGGTGTCTGCGCATGGGAGGCATAGTACCCCTAGGGTTCTTCCTCTTTTGCCGTGTTTTTGGTGTATAAACTTGGCTCTGATACCATTGTTGGGTTTTCATATCATGTTCATCGAACATTCATGAATCATATTCATGATAGCAAAATCAAAAAAGCATAAAGATTGAATCTTTATTCAAAACCCGAATAAGAACATGTATATTTTTCCATAAGAAAAGCAATAAAGATATGAATATTCAAGAACATTGATAACAAGATGAATACGTGTTAGACACAAAAAGGCCACAATCAAACCCGCCGTACATCATAGGGGGAGATTTCTAATCAAACCTATTTGATACAGATAAGGGGAGAATTTAAAGCTTTTTAATTCCTTATTGAAACCTGATAAGTGATTTGCAAAATCAGCCTAAGTCTGTTTACACTGTTACATTAGTTTTAACTTGGCAGATTGTCAAAGTTGTCCATAACCATTGGACAGGTTTGACAAAAACTGTCTAAGCATTTCATGTCTGTTGAACAGTTTTAACTCAAACTTATGCTCTGTTCTTGAACAAAACTTGTTCTTTGTAAATAGGTTTTACACATTATGGAATTTGTTTCCATGTCCTCATGCAAAGTCTTGAACGTTTTGATCAGTCTACAACTCAAGACAAAAGTGGAAAATAAGAAACTGCCAATTCTGTCATAGGTGTTCTGAAGAATGAAGACAAAGAGGATATCTGAAATGGGTGACAAACCATTTCTTATATCAAAATAGCGCATTACAATGAAGAGTAAAGGTCTAAAGTTTACATTCCTCTTTAAGGTAAAGTTGTGGACGACAAAGACAAAAAGGAAAAGACAAAGATTCTGCAACAGGTGGACATTCCCACTTTTTCTACAACCAATTCAGAAGCTTCAATGAGATTCACTGTGTGAGTATAAAAGAAGCTTACAAGGAGTTAGAGAAAATAAAGAGAGACATCGATAAACAGAAAACGTGCATTGCAAAGAAAATTGTGTTTTTCATGCATGTAAGTTCTGTTTCAACTAAGAGTGTTATAGCTGAGTGTGTCTAAGTTGTTCAAACCTCAAAGTTGTTCTGTCTGTGTCTTGTGTAAACAGTGAGTGAGACTTAGTGAGTAAATTCATTGTAACTAGTCTTAGTGACTCTTAGATTAGTTTAAAGTCTGTTGTTTCAATTCTGTCATCTCAGTTTGGATCACTCTGCTATCCAAACTTGTTTGTAATTTAACAAGTGTTAATATATACATACAAACATTGAGAATGAGTGTCTGAAAAAAAATTAGTTGTATTCACCCCCCCCCCCAACAGCCTTTCTAAACACAATTTGGAACTTTTTTGGACCTACAACTGGTATCAGAGTAGTTTAGAGTGTGTGTTAACTCTAGATCTCTCATAACTTCTCATTTCCCACTATGAACAACAGTGCTTCAAACTCCTCTTCCTACTATGACAAAGGATCTATGCCCAAGCCTCCAAAGTTTAATCATCAAGAATTCTCTAGATGGAAGTGAAGAATGGTGCTCTATTTAGAGAATCTGGATGTGCAACTCCCAGAGATAGTGTTGGAGGGTCCATATGTACCTACCTCTGTCACTACCATTACTCCTTCTGCTGAAGGTGCTGTTCATGAGGTCAGAACCATTAAGAAAGCAAAAGCTCAATGGACTGATGAAGATAAAAGACTGGTGGCCCTTGATGCAAAAGCCATGAAATAATCTTGTCATCTCTCTTTGTGATGATGTGTTCAAACAAGTTGAGAAGATGAAGAATGCCAAAGAAATGTGGTGTGACAACTGTCAATTTATTGTTTCAGGTTAGACCCCGATTTACCTACTAATTTACTTTTCGAACACTCAATTTTTGATAAACCTCAATAGATTACTTAGTTTTCTGCGTTCGGCGTAGAATTTTTTGATAATTTTCATACATTGCCGGAAAATATAATTAATGGATAGACATAACAAGCTATTAATGATTCAAAATACAAAGACACATAATTTTGAATTCACTTAGTAATTAAAGCAAACACAAGTAAGATATTTAATCAAAGATTTGAAGAAAGACATTCGTATTGAGCTATTTTAACTAAAATAGCAACAAACTTATAAAAGTGTACATAAATGGTAATAAATAAGAGAAACATAAATTTGAAATATAAAAATATTATAAATATAAATTACACATGCCAAAAAGTTACTTATGTCACAAACTAGTAAGAAAATGAGCATAAACTTTACTATTTATGCACAAACAAGCAACCAACTCTTAAATACGTATATTTACAACTTAATAGGAAAAAGAAGAAAAATAAATCTGAATTTCATCCTTTAAGGGCCGCCAAGCAAAAAAAAGTCTAATTTTTTCTATAAAATTCACTTCAACACTCCATCTCTTCATCATTTTCAATCCACTCCTTCTCTCTCTTGTTTCTCTCACTAAAACTCAGATCTTTCTCTAAAAAATTTAGCTGAATATTATACTTCTTCTTCAACTCAAAGAACCTCAAAAATTGAAGATCAAGGTAAGAACAAGTGTTCATATAACTTGCATGAACAGTAGTTGCAATTTCCTTCATATTTACTTGTGTTATCTTGAACTTTTATTATCATTAATTACTTTTTCTTTCAAAAACCTTCTTGAATCTTGATGTTTGTAGGTTGTTCATCAAACACATGAAATGTGTCTAAAAATGATGAAAATCCATGATTAAACCCATGTCAACTACAAGAAGAAGGCTAAATGAACTCAAAAATGCACATGCATGGTGAAGCAAGGTTCAATCACTAAAAATCCCACACTCTTTGAGTCTTATGTGGGGTAAATGTGTTATGAAGATACCTCACACCATTTTTTTGTATAAAATTGAGTTCAAAACCTTAAAATTTTGGATATATATGCATGCAAGTGTTTGATCTTTAAAGAAAATGCATGCTGTCTTCAAGGTGTTTCTGACAGCTGTCCATTCATCACTTCAAATAGTTATATCTCACTCGTTATAGTTCCTGACTTGATTTATTTTCTGGAAATTAATTTAATGCGTTAGTTTTCCAACCCATCTGGTTGCAAGAGAATCTAGTTAGATTTGGGTATAAAAACGTATTTTTAAAGTGTGCAAAAGTAAAAATCTAGCAGAATGTTCATGTGACTTGTGAATACCATAACTCTCAAAAAAATGCTCCAAATAACTCGATTCACTTATGTAACATGGTATTATGAGTTAGCTTTCAAATGGTTATGGTATCACTTAAATCCATTGAGGTTTGACCCTCCAAACAGTCCATGCAAGAAAGGTGTGCAATCTGCTCAACCTTCTAGCATTTTGTTTTTGTATAATTTTTAAAGTAGACTTAGACATCTCCAAACAATGTGTGCAATATACCAAAATCTTCCTAAGACACTGAAGTTTAACATAAAATAAATATTATGACCTGATCAGAACTTTAAATATACGAAAAATGCTTGCCAAGTGAGGTCAACAAATCTGTACAGATTGTATTTTGTCCACTATCACTTTGCAATCATAAACTTGGTCTTATATTGACATACTTCATAAAAATAAATCATGTATTCTACTTTATTCCATTCATTTTATTTATTCTAACTCCATGCAAAAATAAAAACTAAACTATAAACAAAAAAAATTCCGTACGTCTAAAGGATTTATGAACAAATATGGCATTGTACGAAAATATAAAAGAAACTAAGTATAATCTATGGTTTAAAAGGTTTAAAATACAAACTTAAATAAAATTCCCACCATGTGTTATAGGCGGACAATAGACGTGTTTAGGATTCAAACCTTGCAAACGTCACCCGTTCACTATTTTTAACGTTTTGGGGGAAAAGCATGTTACATTCTTGCAAACTCATGATATACTTACAAACTTGCTTATCCTTATGCATGCCAACTATCGATATACTTTCAAACTCGTTTATGCTAAGCATGCAAACGTGGTTGTGGTTATACTTTTGAATTTTACATTGTTATGATACTCTTTGCACTTGGTATGTATGTAATCTTGATTAGTGAATGAAACCGAAACATCGGTCTAATCATTAACTCACTTTATCGAGCCGAATAAAACTATTGATATCAATACTTGGTGGCCACCCACTCACGGTGTACAACGTGGAGTGTTCCTTTTTTAGCATACTTTTCAGGGAATCAAGCTTAAAAATCGGATCACTACGATATGCATGTTTTTGTGTGCTTGAAGAAGTCTTCACATTTTTATCAAGCACTTTATTAATTGGAGTTTCCATATGGTTGTAACCATAAAACAATTTCCTTTAAATTCGTATGTAAAACTTTTACTATGTATGGTATTTGATCTTTAACTTATGCTATGATCACAACACTGTTACATCTCGTGTTTCCGCTTTAGCGGGGTGTGACAGTTTTTGGTATCAGAGCCTAAGGTTATAGAGAATACCAAGTATTTCATTTGAAAATTTTTAAACTATAACCACTAGCTCAAAACATCGTTTCTAAACTATTTAACATATTACTAGTTTAATTAAGTCAAGTGTAGCATCATCGCATCGAAATTAAACAAAGCTTGTTCACCTTTGTTTAACCAAAAAAAGATGATGCATGACTTGAAGTGATTACACTAGGAGTATGTTTGACAACAATTTTTGTACTACAAACACTTTTATAAAAACTTCATCTTGTGTGTGTGTGATCATTGCATATTACCATCAACACCCTATGCCAATAGATATGATTAAGCATACACAATTATGTAAGGAAATATTCACGAGTCGATATAACCAGATGAAAGGTGCCTAGGATAGTCGTTTAGCTTTGTTGTTGGATTTTACGAAAGGCATATGCCGAAAGGATCTGCCTCCCAATCGACCTGACTGGCCATTCATTGTTGGTAGTCAAAAGTGAATATTTTATACCCTTAGGCCAAATGTTTAGCAATTGCATACACGAACCTTATATGCTCATATCATTATTAATCAAATATGTTTGGGCCATAGTAATTAAGTATGCTTATATTTTTTTTAGCTTCATGGAGAAGTCCGATTCATCCCGCTTTAGCCCCCCCCCCCCCCCCAGGTAGACACCCATGAGCGATAACGAGGATTTGTTTAGAAACCTCGATAGTTCTGATGAGGATCCTAGTGAAGCTCAATCTATTGAGCAGTCATACCATCTACACTCGCCTGTTAGACCTCAACCCCCATTGCAACGTCAAGGACTTCGGATCAAGCACACTGCTAGAAAGAGGGTCCCAGTTCCGATATCAAACAAAGTTGGACCAAGTGCACCACAGCCAGCGACTTCCCATCCTTCCCCTATTACCATAGGAAAACCTATCACAGGTGCTAGAATGACATATAAACAGACCCGAAAACTCGAGGCCCTTATGTCTGAACTGAAGTAGGTTAGAGGCACATTGGCACATCAGCGATATGTGCAGACAAGCTTGATGGAAATGGTCGAGCATTTGATGACAGCCTAAGAGATGATTATGTAATTGAGTTTGCTAACGGTCTAGAAACTACTGTCAAAGACGTACTGCTAGGATGTACCTTAGAACTGAATGATAAGTTATTCAATATCGATCTTATCCCAAATGAATTAGGAAGCTTTGATGTAGTTTTGGGAATGGATTGGTTATCCAAAAACTGAGCAGAAATTTGTTGCTCCGAAAAGGTTATCAAATTACCTTTTCAAGAAGGAGTAACCCTTATCATACAAGGAGATAAACCCAATAGGAGCTTGAAGATTCTATCTGGTATGAAGATACGAAGGTTCCTTAGGAAAAAGTGTTGTGCTTTCCTAGCACATGTCGTCAACAAGAGGGTTAAGGAGAAGCAAATTCAGGATATTCCAGTGGTGAAAGATTACCCCGTAGTATTTCCAGAAGATTTACCCGGTTTACCCCCATTGAGACAAGTCGAATTCCATATCGAATTAACTCCTAGAGTAGCTCCGGTAGCCAAATCACCATATCATTTGGCACAAGCTGAGATGAAGGAGTTATCAGCTCAACTTCAAGAACTTCTTGACAATGGCTTTATCTGGCCAAGCTCTGCTCCTTGGGGTGCTCCGATTTTGTTTGTCAAAAAGAAATACTGATCTTTTAGAATGTGCATCGACTATAGAGAGCTGAACAAGCTGACGATTAAGAACCGATACCCCCTACCGCGGATTGACGATCTATTTGATCAGTTGCAGTGTGCAACATAACTTTCAAAAATAGACCTTCGATCTGTTTATCATCGGTTGAGGGTCCTAGAGGAGGATGTTCCCAAAACAACTTTCCGAACACGTTATGGGCATTACGAGTTCCTAGTCATGCCCTTTGGATTTACAAATGCTCCAGCTGTGTTGATAGACCTAATGAATAGGGTATGTAGACCATATATTGACAAGTTTGTCATAGTCCTTATAGATGACATATTATTCTATTCTAAGGAGAAGGAAAGCCATGAGCAACATCTGAGGATAGTTTTAGAAATGATTTTGAAGGAAAAGTTGTATGCTAAGTTGTGTAAGTGTGACTTCAGGATTAGAGAAGTACGTTTTCTTTGTCACGTGGTTAATAAAGAAGGAATCCATGTTGAACCGAAAAAGATTGAGACAATCAAGAAATGGGAAGCACTAAGGACCCCAACACAAATTCGCCAATTCTTAGGGTTGGCAGGTTACTATCGGCAATTTATCAATAAGTTCTCAAAAATCGCCCAACCGCTAGCATCATTAACGCAGAAGGAAAGAAAGTTTGAATGGGGAAAATCGCAGGAAGAGGCATTTCCAGTTTTAAAAGACAAGTTATGCAATGCTCCAATTTTGGCATTCCCAGAGGGAACTGACGGATTTGTAGTTTATTGCGACGCTTCACATCAAGGACTAGGATGTGTATTAATGCAAAAAGATAAAGTTATTGCCTATGGTTCGAGACAGTTGAAAGTTCATGAGAAGAATTATACAACTCGCAATTTGGAGTTAGGAGCAGAAGTTTTCGCACTAAAAATCTGGAGACATTATTTGTACGGCACAAGATGCACTATATTCACCGATCACAAGAGTTTGCAGCACATTCTTGACCTAAAGATGCTTAACATGAGGCAAAAGAGATGGGTTGAGCTGCTTAGTGACTACGATTACGAAATTCAATACCACCCGGGCAAGGCTAATGTAGTAGCCGATGCCTTAAGCAGAAAGGAGAAGGTGAAACCTACGAGGGTGCGAGCACTTGGATTAATGGTGCAGGACTTTGTTAGAAAAACCAAATTGATGGATTCTCTTAGTGATTTTGAATGTAAAGTGAAAACTCACCAAGAAGGGGCTGATGTAGTGGCTGGCATGTCAAGGAGAAATGTGGGGATCCAGACGGTATGTATCTTAGCAACAATTATACAAGTACAAACCAGTCAAAGACAAAAATCCTTGAGGTACAAGAAGAAGCAGTGTGGACAGAAAACGTAAAGGATGAAGAATTGCGTAATTTGGAGCAAAGATTTGAGTCCAAATCAGATGGGGTGCTTTATTTCAAAAATCGAATCTGGATTTCTAAAATTGGCAATCTAAGGAATGTGGTTCTAACCGAAGCTCATAAATCCCGATACTCCATACACCCAGGGTCTGACAAGATGTACAAAGATGTGAAAGAATACTACTGGTGGCCTGGAATGAAGACATAGCCTCATATGTTACTAAATGTCTAACCTGTGCAAAGGTCAAGGCTAAACACCAGAAACCCTCAGGACTGTTGCAACAACCGGAAATTCCTCAGTGGAAATGTGAAGGAATTACAATGGACTTGTTACGAGGTTGACCAAGACTGCCAAAGGACATGATTTTATTTGGTCATCGTGGATCGATTGACAAATCATCACATTTCATACCCATTCGTGATAGCTACAAGATGGAAAATCTCGCGCAGATATACATTCACGAATTTGTTAGCTGTCATGGAGTACCAATCTCCATCATCTCGGACAGAGACAGTCGTTTTACGTTACGATTTTGGCGTTCTCTACAAAAGGCTTTAGGTACTCAAGTACATTTGAGTACGACATATCACCCGCACACGAATGGGCAGAGTGAACGTATGATTCCAACGCTGGAAGACATGCTTCGGGCATGTGTGATGGAAATCAAAGGTACTTGGGATGCGCACTTACCTTTAATTGAGTTCTCTTACAACAATAGTTACCATACCAGCATCGGATGTGCCCGATATAAAGTGTTGTATGGATGTAAATGTCGTTCACCTCTTAGCTGGTTGAAGGTGGGAGAAACACGACTGACCGCATCTGAAATCATTCAATAAACTACTAACAAAATCTCGATTATTCGAGATAGACTGAAGGCGGCTAGGGATCAACAAAAGAGTTACGCGGATAACCGAAGGAAACCCTTGAAGTTCAAAGTGGGTAGCAAAGTATTTCTAAAGGTGTCCCCATGTAGAGGACAAGTTCGATTCGGGAAGAAAGGCAAGCTAATTCCTCGATACGTTGGACCTTTTAAAATTCTAAAAAGGATTGGTCCAATGGCATACAAACTCGAGCTTCCAGCAGATTTAAGCACTATTCATAATGTCTTCTACGTATTAAATCTTAAGGAGTGTGTAGCTGAAGAGCCACTGATTGTCCCGACTGAAGAAGTCCAAGTTGATGACAAGCTACTCTTCCGAGAGGAACCCATGGAAATCCTTGATAGAGAAGTTTAGAAACTCAGGCAACATAAAATCCCCATTGTTAAAGTTCGTTGGATCGCAAAGCAAGGACCTGAGTTTACTTGGGAACGAGAAGACGCTATGAAAAGCAAGTATCCTCATTTATTTAAAAGACCCAGCGCTCTAATCAATAATCCGAATTTCGGGATGAAATTCATCTAACCGGGGGACATTATGACAACTGTCAATTTAGTGTTTCAGGTTAGACCCAGATTTACCTACTAAATTACTTTTCGAATACTCAATTAGATATTTATACTTTCAATTGGAACCTAAGTTGCAGACATTTGCTAAACCTCAATAGATTACATAGTTTTTTGCGTTCGACGTAAAATTTTCTGACAATTTTCGTACAATGCCGGAATATATAATTAATGGATAGACATAACAAGCTATTAATGATTCAAATACAAAGACACATAATTTTGAATTCACTTAGTAATTAGAACAAACATAAGTAAGAAATTTCATCAAAGATTTGAAGAAACACATCCGTATTGTGCTATTTTAACTAAAACAGCAACAAACTTATAAAAGTTTACATAAATAGTAATAAATAAGAGAAACATAATTTTGAAATATAAAAATTTTATAAATATAAATTACACATGCCAAAAAGTTACTTATGTCACAAACTAGTAAAAAAATGAGCACAAACTTTAGTCTTTATGCACAAACAAGCAACCAACTCTTAAATACATATATTTACAACTTTATAGGAAAAAAAAAAAGAAAAATAAATCCGAATTTCATCCTTTAAGGGCCAGCCAAAAAAAAAAGTGTGATTTTTTCTATAAATATCACTTCAACACTCCATCTCTTCCTCATTTTCATCCACTCCTTCTCTCTCTTGTTTCTCTCACTAAAACTCAGATCTTTCTCTTAAAAATTCAGCTGAATATTATACTTCTTCAACTCAAAAACCTCAAAAATTGAAGATCAAGGTAAGAACAAGTGTTCATACAACTTGCATGAACACTAGTTGCAATTTTCTTCATATTTTCTTGTGTTATCTTGAACTTTTATTATCATTCGTTACTTTTTCTTTCAAAAACCATCTTGAATCTTGATGTTTGTAGATTTTTCATCAAAGACATGAAATGTGTCTAAAAATGATGAAAATTCATGATGAAACCCATGTCAAGAACAAGAAGAAGGCTAAATGAACTTAAAAATGCACATGCATGGTGAAGCAAGGTTCAATCACTAAAAATCCCACACTCTTTGAGTCTTATGTGGGATAAATGTGTTATGAAGATACCTCACACCATTTTTTTTTTTGCATAAAATTGAGTTCAAAACCTTAAAAATTCGGATATATATGCATGGAAGTGTTTGATCTTTAAAGAAAATGCATGCTGTCTTCAAGGTGTTTCTGATAGCTTTCCACTCATCACATCAAATAGTCATATCTCACTCATTATAGCTCCAAATGACCTGATTTTTTTTTCTGGAAATTAATTTAATGCGTTAGTTTTCCAACCCATCTGGTTGCAAGAGAATCCAGTTTGATTTGTGTATAAAAACGTATTTTTAAAGTTAAGTGTGAAAAAAGTAAAAATCTGGCAGAATGTTCATGTGACTTGTGAATACCATAACTCTCAAAATAATGCTCCAAATAACTCGAATCCACTTCTGTAACTTGGTATTATGACTTAGCTTTCAAATGATTATGGTCCCACTTAAATCCATTGAGGTTTGACCCTCCAAACAGTCAATGCAAGAATGGTGTGCAATATGCTCAACCTTATGGACTTCTATTTTTGTATAATTTTTAAAGTAGACTTAGACATCTCCAAAAAATGTGTGCAATATATCAAAATCTTTCTAAAACACATAAGTTTAACATAAAAAAATATTATGACCTGATCAGAAATTTAAATATAGGAAAAATCCTTGCAA
Organism: Centrapalus pauciflorus; assembly: GCA_020465985.1. Lineage (NCBI taxonomy): Eukaryota > Viridiplantae > Streptophyta > Magnoliopsida > Asterales > Asteraceae > Centrapalus > Centrapalus pauciflorus. Next base: position 59,377 of record JAANYP010008964.1, on the reverse strand, counting down.
AGTGAGGTCTTCAAATCTGGACAGATTGTGTTTTCTCCACTATCACTTTGCAATCATAAACTTGGTCTTATATTGAGATACTTCCTAAAAATAAATCATGTATTCTACTTTATTCCGTTCATTTATTTATTCTAACTCCATGCAAATATAAAAACTAAACTATAAACAAAGATATTCCATACATCTAAAGGATTTACGAACAAATATGGCATTGTATGAATATATAAAAGAAACTATGTATAATTTATGGTTTTAAAGATTTAAAATACAAACTTACATAAAATTCCCACCATGTGTTATAGGCGGACGTTAGACGTGTTTAGGATTCAAACATTGCACACGTTACCCGTTCACTCGAAGCGATGTGAGTATTCACGACCCCTTTTTACTATTTTTAACGTTTTGGGGGAAAAGCATGTTACATTCTTGCAAACTCATGATATACTTACAAACTTGCTTATTCTTATGCATGCCAACTATCGATATACTTTCAAACTCATTTATGCTATGCATGCAAAGGTAGAATTTGACAATGAGTTTGAGCCAGTGATTGGAAAACTTCCTTTTCTAGATCTTGATTCACGTAGAAATTCCGCAATTATGGTCCTAGTTAACCCGGCGAGACTCGAATCCCCCTGGTTGTGGTTATGATTTTTAATTTTACGTTGTTATGATACTCTTTGGACTTGGTATGTATGTAATCATGATTAGTGAATGAAACCAAAACACTGGTCTACTCATTAACTCACTTTATCCACCCGAATATAACTATTGATATCAATACTTGGTGGCCACCCACTTACGGTGTACAACATGGAGTGTTCCTTTCTCATACTATACCCATAAGACGGGGTACTTGGACTTAGGTTTGAGCAGGAGGTGCTATTCTCTAATCTTGCATACAATGGGTTACCATGTGCCACACTACGAAACCAACACTCAAATTTTGACATGTTTTATACTATGTAAAATAGATTGGTCGTTTTTTCGTAAACCGTGAACTCACCAACTATTTTCAATAGTTGACCATTTTTAGCATTCTTTTCAGGGAATCAATCTTAAAAATCGGATCACTACGATATACATGTTTTGGTGTGGTTGAAGAAGTCTTCACATTTTTATTAAGCACTTTATTAAATGAAGTTTCGATATGGTATTTGATCCTTTAAATTCGTATGTAAAACTTTTACTATGTATGGTATTTGATCTTTAACTTATGCTCTGATCACAACACTGTTACATCTCGTGTTTCCGCTTTAGCGGGGTGTGACATGTGGGACACTTTATATACTGTTTATGATGGTCCCACTATCAAATTGGATAACAATATTAAAAATCTTGTTAGACAATATGAGTTGTTCTTTGCCAAGCTTAAGGAGAGTCTCACTAAAACCTATACCAGGTTCACTGCTTTAATAAATGATCTCAAAGCAATTGGGATCACTAAGGACAGTTTAACCCTGGTCAACAAAATCTTGGACATGTTGCCTGAGGAATGAACTATTTTTCAACTACTTTTTGAAACTCAAGCACTCTCAGAAGCATGGACCTAGTAAACCTCTATGGTCCTTGTTGAACTATGAATAATCAAGGCTGCAAAAGAGAAACGCCTTGGAAATGTCAAAGAGAGGTTCAGCGTTAGTGGCTATTGTGAAGCAACCTATAAATCAGGTGTGTGATGTGTTCACACAAGTTGATTCTCTGGTTGATGATAACTTGGAGGTGACCTTAGAAGAAGAAGAGGAATGTGGAGATTTTGGTGAACTTGATGATGAGCAAATGATTGCCCTGTTTGTCAGAAAATTCAACAAGAAAAAGTTTGGAAATAAAATGTCATAGAGAAAATCAGGTGCTATGAAAAAGAAAGAATTTGATAAATCTAAGGCTGAGTGCTTTAAATGTGACAAGACTGGTCATATAGCTGCAGACTGTGTATGCAAAGCTGTTGGCTCATCATCCAAAACTTACAAGACAAACAGGGTTGATGGGGTCACACCCTGTTACCCCGATTGGTAACTAGGCGTGACGTCGCGGAAGCATAGTCATAATTAAGTGAACGACCACTATATGGACGTTTCCGAAAATACATTAATAAACATCAGAATATAACATTGTTTTTACATAACCAAAATAAAATTAAGTAGTTCGCAAATTATAGAGATTCAAATACATAACCACGATGATATTAATAATGCTAATAAATCTCTGAAGGTTTGAAAATTTATGCGACTCCAAAAATACGGAAGCCTTGTCGTGATTCCAATGCATGTCATTTGTCTTAACTACCTGAAAATACACGCTAAAATACGTCAACAAAATTGTTGGTGAGCTCAAAAGTTTACACGAAAGAATAACCTGTATGCACAACAACGATTGAGTTATAATATAGAAAGCATAAATTCCACGTTATGTATTACATATGACCATCATGCAACAGAACTTAATTATGAGTTTGCCCTATATAGTATTAACCATTATAATACTACAATGTGAAATACATATGCACCCGTTGATAGTTGGCATGAACAACTCGGGTGGGGGGCATTAATCCCGATAGATACATATGATATTCACGTTTACATATATTTAATTAACGGTTCATGATATTGAGGGCATGATGAAACCACATGAGTGTAATACATGAAAGAAACATAGCATGTAATGTGTCCATATAAAAATTGTAGTATATATTTTCACCCCAAAACATAACATTGTAAAAATAGGGGCTATGAGTACTCACTGTAAGTGTGATGGCAAATATGAGCGTTAAATGAAAATTTGCGTTGACGACTTGAGGTATTTTAACCAAGTCCTAATTGATATGGTGGACTTAATAACTCCCATATATGATAATATGCATCTATGTTGGTTTTTATGTTACAAATCACCCAACTTAACAAGTTCATAAATAAAACCCACTTAAACACGTCAATTTTATTATATACAATTTTTCAGCTTTTAACGAGGTTTTTCAGCAAACTTTGGGGCTGTTTTTGACGAAGCTCCAAAACGATTTGGGCTTTGGTTTTCATGTCATAAAACTACTATGTACAAATAATTATTCAAGTTAAGAACAGCCATTTTTCGAGGTGTTTAGGTTAGGGAAAATGCTTGTTAAAACCCCTATGTTGGCCATTTTTTAGCTCTTAAACCTATCGGTTCCCAAATAATATTTAGGAGTACAAAACTTCATATTAAATTATAAAAACCTCCAGATATTTAGTTAACACATACATATAACTATTGGAACAAGAATCAACACATTTCGTTAAGTTTTGAATTAGTTATGATTTTTTAATGTCGATGTAATATTTCTGTCGAAAATCCGGATTCAATAACCTTGAAGCAACCTGTGATTCTTGTTGTTTATTCAAAAACCACATGTTTAAAAGGTTATGAAACAAATTTATATAACTTGTTTTCATATTATTTATACTTATATTATGTGTTTATATATTTATAAACACATTTGAAGAAACAAACTTTAAAATAAAACTAGTGATTTATAGACTTAAGTTTTTATGAAACTTGTTATTGTTGGTGATTATATATGTTTTGCAAGACTTATATCTTAACTCCTTTATAATGCATTTAGGTCAAGAGTCTTAATAACAAATCTTTAAGCACAAAGCACAATTCATTGACCCATAAGGCTGAATTTTAAGAGGTACAACTTAACAAAACATGTTGTACAACTGTATAATGCTTCTATAATTTGAAACGGATTTTAAATATGTATGCTTTTGAATTCTTGATAATTGTGCTAGCTTTGGGGAGTCAAACGTTTCTCTCGCTTCTCACGCTTCATCAAACCTCACCCACGTCTACTCTGCCCAACACTCTTACCCACCTATCTTTTTGTTCTTCCTCATATCCTTTGTTCTTAGTAGATCGCCAATTTGATTTTCATATTGCACTGATTTATTCTTCTCTCATCTACCACCATGTCTAATCTTTTCGGTGTTCACCTTCTTATGCCAAACGAAGCAGTAAACTCTGCAACCCTAAACCCAATGTCTGTTTCTCTCCCATGTTCATGCCACCGCCGTCGCCACCATCACCTTATCTTCCATGCTCAATTTCATCATCACCTTCTTGGGATCCTTAGCCCTAGGCTTAGGCAGCTTCACGCCACGCCATCGCCACAATCTCATTCCTTCACGCCGTCGCAGTTTCCATAATCTCGTTCCTGCAAGACGTCGGTACCCCTGCTCCTCTGCCACCGGTTCCCGTGCTCCTCTTTCACTGCAGTAGCCATATGATCCCGCAATAGTTGAAATTTATCTTTATCATGAAGGTTGACTGGTTACAGATGGCACACATATTGATCACTATGGAGTGCATTAAATGATGATATGTGAAATCAACACATATAGCCTTTTTCTGAGCTATGTCAAGGTGTTCGTGTGTTACAAAAAACCTGGCATAAATTCACATAAAAATACATTGATTTTACATAAAAGTTTATGTCAATTTACCATATTATAATGTGATTCACATCATATCGTTGATTTCTTTTTGGTAATGCCCTGAATTTTGGATTATCGAAATTAGAATGAGTGTCAAATATGGAGTGTAAATTCACATGAACACCCGTGATCATTTCTAATGCTTACAACCCACGCACTAATTCACAAAAAAATTCAAAGTGCTACTACTATTCACTTCCTTTATTGAAGCTGGTCCAAAAACTCTATCATTGGTCATTGGTTCCTATGTTTTTATGAAAAGGTGGCTCCTATTTTAACCATTCCCTCTGTATGAGAGAGAGAGAGAGAGAGAGAGAAGAGAGAGAGAGAGAGAGAGAGAGATAGTGTGTGTGTGTGTGAGAGAGGGAGAGAGCGACTGTGACACTTATAATTTTGGAGGGAAGATCACATTGACTACCATTCATGACCTGCTCAAAGCTGAATAATATTTAGCCACCAGTAACAATATCATCCTTCTATATTACCTGACTGGTTCTTTTCATCTAGAATAGTTTCGTATTGTTTTCATGAAATTGACTTGTTCTTTTCATTTTTAATCGCAGTCAAGCTGAATGCCAATATGATTGTAGTTGGTACCCTTCGTGGTTTTGAAAGTTCATAAACCTCGTCAGCGACAACACAGTGGAAGTGAATGGTGAAGAGAAAAATAATTTTAGCATGGTGGTAAGGCCCTGTTACGAATCAATTCCAGTTGAATATCATAAAATTGAACTCATTTTCTCCTTCATTTGTGCAGGTTATAAGAGGGAATAGTGTGGACGGGTGGTGATTGTTGAAGCGCTTAAGTCAGTCAGTAAAACACAGTAATTGTACAATGGTTTGTTTTCTTTCCTGAAAAGTAGATTTAGCAGTATATGGTTTGGTACCTCTTGATTGGCATAATTGTAAGCTTTATGTTTCTATAAGGTTAGCAAATGGCTTCTACTTCTGTCCTGCCTTTTACTTCACATTACCTCAGCTTTTGCCTTTTATCGTATGTAAATATAAATGGAATGGCGTTTGCAAGATTATATTTATTAAAGGTTTGAGACAATATCATTGATCAGTTCACTCGTCTCTGATTTCTTCCTCGTAATACACACACAATGCTTACTTATGTTTCTTTCTTTGAAAGTTTTCAAGGTACATTGAGGATTGAAGAACTACTTCAAGAGGATGGTAATGTAAAGTGTAAAAGAGAAAAGTTCAGAGGCAATCTTCTCTGTCTCCATTCAACAAAGCATTTCTTAGCAAACACCAAGTGAGCCATTACACAAGTCCAGTACTTTGTTCTTCACATTGCTTTTAAGCAAAGATGTTTTATCTTCAACTAGGTTGTTCTTTTATTCCAAGTGACATAAAAACTATTTTGTGATTGTGAAATATCATTTCATCCTTTTTGACTTTCAATTGATTGAAAATGTTTGTATCTTTCCAACACACAAAACTCAGATTTTTATTTTACTATCAGGGCTATTATTATACTTGCTCATTTTTAGCCTTGATCATGCATACCTTACTCCTACATTTAGCATATAAACATATACATCAAGGCTGCTGTAGTTGCCTTAATGTCATACACATACATTAATTAAGCATTTAGATTTTATATAACAACAAAAGGGCTGTTGTCGCTGCTGATATTTTCTTTCTGTTTTGGATAGCAACAATCCAATTAATGGGTTTTTGTTTTGTTGATTTTGCTTTCTATTTTACAGCACACAAAATACATGAATTACTTGATTTTAATTTGATCTGATCCCATGGCTATGACTCTGTGAGATGGAATGAGGGTTTCTTGTTCTTGGTTTTACTTTGATTCTATTATCATCTAAACACACCCTATGTTCTTTAAATGAATTGGCATCATCAATGCTATAAATTACGGTAATACTAATTTGTAATTCATTAGTTTGTATCGGCTTTTAAAGATGTGGTTGATTGTAAGCTATCTTGAAAGTTGTGTAAACAGTTATCATGGTTCATGTGGCAAATAATATGTGTATTTCTTTCATGTTTCATAAATATACGGGCATCACCTCTGTTCATAAATTCAATACTTCATTAATTTGGTCATAGCTGCACAAGTTTCAGCATTGAATTACTTAGTGGTACATGAGATTATGAAAATCATATCATGATTAGAACATTAATGCTTGAATTTACAACTATTGTAAGCGGTATGTCACACCCCGTAACCCCGGTTGGCAACGAAGCATGACGTCGCGAAAACGTAACCATAATCATAATGAACGACCACTAAATGGACATTTTCAAAAAAATACATCGGTATGACTTTAAAAGATATAAATGTTTTACATAACCCGAAAATGATAAAGAGTAGTTCACAAGATACAGAGATTTAAATACATAATTAAATTATCCAAAATAATGCAAGTAAATCTCCGACGGTTTGAAACTGAGTGCGACTCCTTAAATGCGGAAGCTTGAAAATACTACCGATGTGATGGGCTTGCCTTAATTTCCTGAAAATACACGCTAAAATACGTCAACAAAATTGTTGGTGAGCTCATAGATTTACACATAAATCTGACTTGTATGGACAACAATAATAGAGATTGAATTTATAAAATCATAAATTCCATGTTATGTATTACATATAAACCATCATGCAACCGAAACTTAATTAAAATGAGTTTGCCCTGTGCAGTATTCCCATACGTAATACCGTGTGTTGAATATATATACACTCGCTGTTAGGCCACCCGAACTAACCCGAATGGGGGACATGACTCCCGATAGATCTATTCACAATATATTCGCGCTTACAAATAAATGCAATTAACGGTTCATGATATAAGGGCTGATGGACCCACATGTGTAATACATAATAGAAATGAAGATATTTTCGTGTCCATATAAAAACGAAGCATGTATTTCATCCCCAAAACATAACATTGTGAAAATAGGGGCTATGAGGACTCACCGAGATAGCGATGGCAAAAACTAGCGTAAAAAGCTATTTAGCGTGAATGGATGGATGATGCGTCGCGTGAGTTTAATCGAGTCCTAAATGATAATAAGGACTTAATATCTCTAATATATGATGATATATATATATATATATATATATATATATATATATATATATATATATATATATATATATGTATATGTATATATATATATATATTTATATATTTTTATGTCTTAAATCACCAAATATTACATGTTTATAAATAAAATTCGCTTAAAACGCCAGGTTTATATATATATATATATATATATATATATATATATATATATAATTCTCCAGCTTTTTCGGAGGTTTTTCGGCCTACTTTGAGGCTGTTTTTGACCAAGCTCCAAAATGTTTTAGACTTTGGTTTTCTAGGACATTAAACTACTATATACAAAGGATTTTTAGAATCAAGAATGGCCATTCGAGATGTTTAGGTTGGTGAAAAAGCTCGTTAAAAACCCTATGTTGGCCATTTTTGAGCTGTCAAACTTTCGGTTTTCCAAATAATTTCTGGAGGTCTTAAACTCCAAAATAAATTATGAAAAATTCTAGATCTATAGTTAAGACATAGATCTAACTTTTGAGACAAGAATCAACTCATTTCGTTAAGTTATGAATTAGTTATGATTTTTCAATGTTGATATAAATTTTCTGCCGAAAATCCGCAGCTTTATAAACTTGAATCAACTTAAGGAAACAACTTAAAATAAAAACTACTTGTATAAAAGTTATAAAAGTTATATAACACATATATAACACATGTTTTCATAATATTAACATGTTTATAATGTGTTCATATATTTATAAACACATTTAAGGAAACAACTTAAAATAAAAACTAGAAACTTATAAACTTGAATTTTTATAATACTTGTTGTTGTTGGTGATTATATATATTATGCAAGACTTATATAAACATAAATATAAGATGATATAAGCTAGTAGTTACTTACTTTGATGTGTTAGAGAAATGAAAATGAGTAGAAGTCTTGATCTTGAAAGAGTTGCACAAGGAATTCTTCTTAAACACTTGAAGAACAAAGAAGATTTTTGAGGTGGTGTGTGTGTGTGTTTTGTGGCCGGACCAAGAGAGGAGGAAGGATAGATTTTAGACTTTGAAGGTGTGAAGAAAATGAATGGAAATGATCTCTATTTATAGAGAAAAAATTGGTCTTTCAAGTGGTGGTAGAGTGTGAAGATGGATGAAGTGAAAAGAGATGGTGAATTGAAAGGGAACGGAGAGGAGGATTTGATATAGATGGTGCAAGGTTGAAAAATTAAAATATTGGGGTTGTGTACTATGGGGTGTCGGCCATGGGGGTATTTCAAGGGTATTTTTTTTTTGTATAAAAGTATTTAGAATGTATTCTTGTATTTCCATTTTCTTAGAAATTTATAAATACTTTTGGATGCATTGTTTTAATGAATTGTTTTAGTCTTGCATAATTAATGTCAAGCAATTGTATTAGTGTATGATTAGTGTCACTAATCATAATTTAAGTATGTACTTAGTTGAATTAATCCCTCATATCGTAAATTGATCGGATTAATTGATTTCCCGATTCATCGCACCGATGAATATGATTCTAATTGAGTTGAATTTTCTAGTAAACCTTGTTAATCACTTGATTAATTTCTAATGACCACTGATTAGGCTATAATTTACTATTAAATATATATTAGGTCATTGTTGCTAACCTGGTTTAGTGCCGGATGTTACAGTCTCCCCCTGTTAAGGGAATTTCGTCCCAAAATTAGCTCGTGTTCTCCACTTCTTGAGTATTTGAGAACAGATGAGGGTATTTTTCTCGGAACTGGTCTTCGCGTTCCCACGTAAACTCAGGACCTCGCTTAGAGTTCCATCTGACTTTTATTATCGGAATCCGGCTGTGCTTTAGTTTGTTGACTTCTCGGTCCATTATTTCCACGGGTGCTCAATGAAGTTCAACTTATCGTCTAACTCCAGCTCGTCCATGGGTATAACTAGTGATTCATCAGCCAGACACTTCTTAAGATTGGACGTGGAAGGTATTATGAATGTTACTAAGCTCTGGGGGCAGATCGTGTCGGTAAGCTACCGGGCCAATTCTTTTGGTGATCTTGAATGGTCCGATATAACGAGGATTGAGTTTTCCTCATTTCCCAAAACGGATTACGCCCTTCCAAGGCGAGACTTTCAACATTACTTGATCTCCCTCTTGAAATTCCAAATCCTTCCGCCGAACATCTGCATAACTTTTCTGTCGATCCCTCGCGATCTTTAATCGGTTACGAATCTGTGCTATCTTTTCTGTACTCTCCTGGATGATCTCGGGTCCAGTAATCTGACTATCTCCAACTTCAGCCCAACAAAGTGGTGATCGACACTTTCGCCCGTAGAGTGCCTCGAATAGGGTGGTCTTAATACTTGAGTTATAGTTGTTGTTATAGGAAAACTCCACTAATGGCGACTGCCTGTCCCAACTTTTGCCAAAGTCGATAACACATGCCCTTAGCATGTCTTCCAACGTCTGAATCGTCCTTTCACTCTGACCATCCGTTTGCGGGTGGTAGGCTGTGCTCATATCTAGACGTGTACCCAGTGCCTCTTACAACGTTTGCCAAAATCTTGATGTGAACCGACTGTCCCTGTCTGATATAATTGATACTGGCAATCCATGCCTTGAGACGACTTCTTTAAGATAGATTCATGTTAACTTATCCATCTTATCAGTCTCCTTGATTGGTAGGATGTGTGCGGTTTTGGTAAGTCGATCCACAATCACCCAAATGGTCTTTTCCCACTTCCACTGGGGTATTTCTGGTTGAACTAGCAATCCTGATGGTTTATGGTGCTCAGCCTTAACCTTCAAACATGTTAAGCACTTGCTGACATAGGTAGCAATGTCAGCCTTCATGTTTGGCCACCAGTACATTCCCTTCAAGTCGTGGTACATCTTATCTGATCCTGGATGAATAGCATATATATCTTGTTTTTTGCCCTTCATCCATGATTAGCTTCCTTACTCCTCCAAATTTTGGTAGCCAAATTCTGTCCATGAAGTACCGACATCCATCTGACTTGATTTCAAACTGCTTATCCATACCTCTCAAGGCTTCATCCAGTAGATTACCCTCCTTGACTGCTTCTTCTTGTGCCTTGCAGACTTGAGAGTTTAGGTATGACTGTATAGTCATGACCAAAGCTCGGACTCTTAATGGCTTAACCCGTTCCTTTCGGCTCAGAGCATCAGCTACGACATTCGCCTTCCCCGGATGATAACGAATTTATCCGTCATAATCGCTAAGCAGTTCAACCCAACGACGTTGCCTCATATTTAACTCTTTCTGATTCAGGATATGTTGAAGGCTTTTATGGTCTGTGAACACCGTGCACTTGGTTCCGTACAGGTAGTGCCTCCATATTTTGAGAGCAAACACCACTGCTCTAAGCTCCAAGTCATGAGTCGTATAGTTCACCTCGTGAATTTTGAGCTGCCGTGATGCGTAAACAATGACTTATCCCTTTGCATGAGCACACAACCTGATCCATTGTGTGAGGCATCACAGTAGACCATAAAATTTTCAGTTCCTTCAGGTAAGGACAGAATTGGTGCACTACACAATCTTTGCTTTAACTGCTGAAACGCCTTTTTCTGCTCTTCACCCCAGATATATTATACATCCTTCCGAGTCAACTCTGTTAGGGAACCTGCTATCTTTGAGAAGTTTTCAATAAATCGCCTATAATAACCGGCAAGTCCTAGAAATTGGCGGATTTCCGTGGGAGTTCTAGGAGTCACCCAATTCTTTATGGCCTCGATTTTTGATGGATCAACTAGGATTCCCTGCTGTTGATCACGTGTCCAAGGAATTTAACTTCTCGCAACCAAAATTCACATTTTGAAAATTTGGCGTATAACTGTTCCTTCTCTAACAACTCCAAGATCAACTTGAGATGTTGTTCGTGCTCCTCCTTATTTCTGGAATAGATGAGGATATCGTCTATGAACACTATTACAAATTTGTCCAGATACGGTTTACACACTCGATTCATGAGGTCCATGAATACGACTGGTGCGTTGGTCAAACCGAATGGCTCACCTGGAATTCGTAATGTCCATAACGAGTCCTGAATGCTGTCTTGGGAATGTCTTCTTCCCAAACCTTTACTTGATGATAACCGGATCGCAGATCCATCTTAGAGTAGAAGCTAGATCCCTGTAGTTGGTCAAACAGGTCGTCAATTCTGGGAAGGGGGTAGCGGTTCTTTACTGTCAACTTGTTTAGCTCTCTGTAGTCTATGCACATTCTGAAGGATCCGTCTTTCTTTTTCACGAACAAGACCGGAGCTCCCCAAGGTGAGGAACTTGGTCGAATGAATCCTTTATCCATCAACTCTTGTAGTTGATTGGATAGCTCTTGCATTTCAGAAGGAGCGAGTCTGTATGGGGCTCTTGCGACCGGTGCAGCTGCCGGCACCAAATCGATTTGAAACTCCACTTGCCTAGCTGGCGGAAGCCCAGGAAAACTTTCTGGGAAAACCTTCGGATAGTCACAAACCACTGGAATATCCTCGAGTCGTTTCTCCTCCGACTCTTTTTCTGCAATTTGTACCAGTACTGCATGGCAACCTTTCCTAAGGCACTTTAACGTTCTTAGGCCGGATATGACATTCAACTGTCGGTTCTTTCTTTCCCCCTGGACTGCTAGAACCTTCTTCTTGTGGAGTGGTATCCGTACCACTTTCTTGCCGCACAAAATCTCGGCCTGATTGTATGACAACCAATCCATGCCAATTACTACATCAAAACTTTCGAGTTCTATAGGCATCAAGTCTATCTTAAAGGGATGATCTGCCAGCTTCAGTGTGCATTCCTTAATAATACTACTTGTCTCTATTATTTTGTCGTCAGCCAGTTCTATAGTATAAGAGTTGTCTAAAGGAAAAGGAGTGGCATTCAATCGCTTACTAAACTTATCAGATATAAAGCTCCTATCAGCCCCAGTATCAAAGAGTACGTAAGCATAAATGTCATTAAAAAGAAACGTACCTGATACCACATGGGGATCCTGACGAGCGTCACCTGCTCCTAACACAAAAGCTCTCCCCTGAGCTCCTCCACCATTTTTCAACTTCGGGCACTCATTCCTGAAGTGCCCGACAGCTCCGCATTCATAGCAGCTTCTCTTATTGCCGCCATTGACACCCGGGGCTCCAAATTTACAGTCCTTGGCCACATGACCAATACGTTTGCATTTTCCACAAGGGGTTGGGCAGGGACCCTTATTGTGATGAAAGGTGCATTGGGTGCAGAAAGGCTTGGTACCCGTGTAGCCTTTCCTTGACGCAGCTCCTGCTACATAAGCCTTGATGGTCTCGGGCTTCTTGGATTGCGAACCCTTATTCCTCCCGGACTTGTCCTCCCACTTCCTCTTGTTTTCCCCGGCCTTGGCTTCATTTCTCCAGGACACCTGATCCATAAGATTGTTGGCCATTCTGATGGCATCCTGTATGGTGGATGGGTTGGAGGCAGTGACATTTCCTTGAATTTGAGGAGCGAGTCCCCAAATGTAACGCTCGATTTTCTTGGACTCAGGGGGCACCATCTGAGGGCACAGAATACTCAGTTCGTGAAATCGGTTGGTGTACCCAGCTACATCCGTTCCCTTCTTAGCCAGATTCCAAAACTCTGACTCCATTTTCTATAGCTCATTCCTCGGGCAATACTCATCGGTCATCATCTTCTTTAACTCGGTCCAGGCGAGTTGGTAAGCTGCATCAATCCCCACAGACTGGGTATACGAGTTCCACCATGTCAAGGTGCTGTCTTGTAGAGTGTGGGTGGCAAACTTTACCTTGTCTCCTTCAATGCATCCGCTAACACGGAAGACAGACTCTAATTTTTCGAACCATCGTACTAATCCAACGGCTCCTTCAGTTCCATTGAAGTATCGGGGCTTGCAGCTCAAAAACCCCTTAATTCCACAACCCTTTGAGTGGGTTTAAGTTCCTCCTGTGGTGCGGCTAGCACCACCATCTCCATTAGCTGAACTGTTCCGGTTTGTCTCATAAGTGGCTATAGCAGCAGCCACTCTTTGTGCAACTAGTTCCTCAATTTCGGCAGCGTTCATAACTCGTCTTGGCGGCATTATCTTAAAGTTTAAAGAAAAGAACATAGTGTAAGAAGTTGAATCTTAAAGATGTAATTTTCCTTAAGGCACAATACTATAATCATCAAACACAATTTCATAAATAACTTGTAATTTTCATTAATCATTCATAACTTTCTTAAAATGGGCGGGTTATTACCCGAAAATTTTTAGTCCTACAGTGTTACATAATAATTTCCTAATATTACAAAGATAGAGAAGGGGGGGTACTAGGTGCGGGAGTGATCAGGGGTCTCTCCCTTTTCTAAAGCATTGAGGCTCTGTGTCAGCTCCTCATTACGGGCCTCGCTCTCGGCCAATCGTTGCCATAGCTCATTCAGTCCGTCCTGCTGAATGGCGAGGGCGTGCTGGTTGGCCCAGTATATGTTGGTGTTTTGTAACTCCTCCCGCTCTAAACGAGCGGTCATTTCTTCGATGTCTGGGTTAAGCAACCGAAGTTGGAGATCATGCCTTGAAGACCGTGCTACCAATAATGGTATGGTCTGTTCGGCGGGTTCTTGGGTGAGTGATGGAATAGGTGCGGAGGATGGTCCTCCGATCTCAAAGTGGGAAGGGAATCCTTCTTCTTGTCTCCACTCACGGAGGGTCTCAGGTATCCATCCCCATCGTCGGGCGTCTACCCGTCGGTGCTGTGGTGGGGGATTGGGTTGGGGAGTCGGGATGGGAATACACTCCCGTCTAGGAATGATCACCCTCTTTCGAGGTGTGTACAACATCGTAGGGCCGTTTGGGTAAGGGCGGTATGGCTTGAATGATGGTTTCGCCGGATGGTATGTAATGCGGGCGGGGACTGCTCGGGGTGGTGGATCCTCTCCGTCTTCATCTTCTTCCATAGGTTCTTCTTCTGACTCCTCTATTGGTTCTTCAGAGGGGTCTTCTTCTTCAGATGGTTCTCCTTCAGTGAAAACCTCAGTGACTGCGGGGCTCGTAGGGGTGTACTCATCCTCTGAATCTGACAAGATGATGGTCTCCGGGTGGGACATGTTTTCTGCTATCAAGGTCCATTCATAGTCTTTTAGTTAGTTACAAAATATTTTTAAAATCAGTAAAACTTAAGAGCAGTTATAGTCTAGGGTACTAATGCAACCTAGTTCACTATAACTATGGCTCTCATACCAATCTGTCACACCCCGTAACCCCGGTTGACAACGAAGCGCGACGTCGCGAAAACGTAACCATAATCATAATGAACGACCACTATATGGACGTTTTCAAAAAAATACATCGGTATGACTTTAAAAGATATAAATGTTTTGCATAACCCGAAAATGATAAAGAGTAGTTTGCAAGATACATAGATTTAAATACATAATTAAATTATCCAAAATAATGCAAGTAAATCTCCGACGGTTTGAAACTGAGTGCGACTCCTTAAATGCGGAAGCTTGAAAATACTACTGATGTGATGGGCTTGCCTTATTTCCTGAAAATACACGCTAAAATACGTCAACAAAATTGTTGGTGAGCTCATAGGTTTACACGTAAATCTGACTTGTATGGACAACAATAATAGAGATTGAATTTATTAAATCATAAATTCCATGTTATGTATTACATATAAACCATCATGGAACCGAAGCTTAATTAAAATGAGTTTGCCCTGTGCAGTATTCTCATACGTAATACCATGTGTTGAATATATATGCACTCACTGTTAGGCGACCCGAACTAACCCGAATGGGGGACATGACTCCCGATAGATCTATCCACAATATATTCGCGCTTACAAATAAATGCAATTAACGGTTCATGATATAAGGGCTGATGGAACCACATGTGTAATACATAATAGAAATGAAGATATTTTCGTGTCCATATAAAAACGAAGCATGTATTTCATCCCCAAAACATAACATTGTGAAAATAGGGGTCCTGAGGACTCACCGAGTTTGCGATGGCAAAAACTAGCGTAAAAAGCTATTTAGCGTGAATGGATAGATGATGCGTCGCGTGAGTTTAATCGAGTCCTAAATGATAATAAGGACTTAATATCTCTAACATATGATATATATATATATATATATATATATATATATATATATATATATATATATATATATATATATATATATATATATATATATATATATATATATATATATTTAGTTTATAAATAAAAAACGCTTAAAATGTCAAGTTTATATATATATATATATATATATATATATATATATATATATAATTTTCCAGCTTTTTCGGAGGTTTTTCGGGGTACTTTGAGGCTGTTTTTGACCAAGCTCCAAAATGTTTTAGACTTTGGTTTTCCAGGACATTAAACTACTATATACAAAGGATTTTTAGAATCAAGAACGGCCATTTTTCTAGATGTTTAGGTTGGTGAAAAAGCTCGTTAAAAACCCTATGTTGGCCATTTTTGAGCTGTCAAACTTTCGGTTTCCCAAATAATTTCTTGAGGTCTTAAACTCCAAAATAAATTATGAAAAATTCCATATCTATAGTTAAGACATAGATCTAACTTTTGAGACAAGAATCAACTCATTTCATTAAGTTATGAATTAGTTATGATTTTTCAAAGTTGATATAAATTTTCTGCCGAAAATCCGTAGCTTTATTAACTTGAATCAACTTACGATTCTTGTTGTTTATTCAAAGACTACTTGTATAAAAGTTATAAAAGTTATATAACACATATATAACACATGTTTTCATAATATTAACATGTTTATAAATTGTTCATATATTTATAAACACATTTAAGGAAACAACTTAAAATAAAAACTAGAAACTTATAAACTTGAATTTTTATGATACTTGTTGTTGTTGGTGATTATATATATTATGCAAGACTTATATAAACATAAATATAAGATGATATAAGCTAGTAGTTACTTACTTTGGTGTGTTAGAGAAATGAAAATGAGTAGAAATCTTGATCTTGAAAGAGTTGCACAAGGAATTCTTCTTAAACACTTGAAGAACAAAGAAGATTTTTGAGGTGGTGTGTGTGTGTTTTGTGGCCGGACCAAGAGACAAGGAAGGAGAGATTTTAGACTTTGAAGGTGTGAAGAAAATGAATGGAAATGATCTCTATTTATAAAATTGGTCTTTCAAGTGGTGGTAGAGTGTGAAGATGAATGAAGTGAAAGGAAATGGTGAATTGAAAGGGAATGGAGAGGAGGATTTGATGTAGATGGTGCAAGGTTGAAAAAATAAAATATCGGGGTTGTGTACTATGGGGTGGCCGGCCATGGGGGTATTTCAAGGGTATTTTTTTTTTTTTTTTTGTATAGAAGTATTTAGAATGTATTCTTGTATTTCCATTTTCTTAAAATTATAAATACTTTTGGATGCATTGTTTTATTGAATTGTTTTAATCTTGCATAATTAATGTTAAGTAATTGTATTAGTGTATGATTAGTGTCACTAATCATAATTTAAGTATGTACTTAGTTGAATTAATCCCTCATATCGTAAATTGATCAGATTAATTGATTTCCCGATTCATCGCACCGATGAATTTGATTCTAATTGAGTTGAATTTTCTAGTAAACCTTGTTAATCACTTGATTAATTTCTAATGACCACTGATTAGGCTATAATTGACTATTAAATATATATTAGGTCATTGTTGCTAACCTGGTTTAGTGTCGGATGTTACACGGTATGTCATGTAGTAATCCATGTTCACTCTCGTGCTTAATTCTGATATATGCTCTCATTCTACTGAAAAAGAGGCTACTTTTTCAAGGTGTAATATCGTTTCCTGTTTATTGCTACTAATCATCCTAAATGATTCAATGCATAACATTTTTTCTTCATCGCCACTAAAAGTTTATTTAGGTAATGATGAAGAACTTACAGTCGTTTAACATGCGACACTATAAAAACAAAAAACACAAAACAATTGGAGTGTATAGGACCATTGGAGTGTACAATAACAATTTGGGAAAAAGCCAATGTAGAACCTTGGCATAGATCATTAATATTTTGGACATTCTACCTAATTGGTTTGTTTGATAGGCAAAACATGGAATCAACAGTTTGGAGGTTCCTTTAATCCAACATGCACAGTGATATGGAGAAACTTGCTTCGCTATTGATTGGTAATAGAAATTTCATAATATTATGCTTGTTGCTGCAAATGCTTTATTTTACTCTCTTATTCTTCCTTTTAGTCATTCTTTTATAACTTTATTCTTCTATAGACAGATAAACAACAATGCAATGAATGTGTGTATTGTGATCATTCTTTCAGTAAAAACATCCACCGGTAAAGGTTGTGGCTTTGTACAATTTGCTAACATGTTACATTCTCTTCTAAGTACATTTTTTTGCTGGTGTTATAAGTTCTAAAACTCATATTTCGTTAGTTCATTTTCGTTATTGTTTATATCGTTACTCTTCTAACTTGTGTTCGTAGAAATAATGAGTGCAAAAATTGAATGTGACAACAATCAGGAAACAAACTGTATGACTTTTTTGGGGACGCAAACCATCAAATGAGCTCTCAGTGTAGGCACAAGTGTTGTTAAGTGAGCTTCTGTAGCAATTCATAAGTTTAAATGCGTAAAATAGCAACATACATTTTTTTACCATTTATAGCATTGTACTTAAGTTATTTTTGTCATTATGTACTTTAAAAAGTTAATGTTTATAAAAGCATCTGACGTAAAAATTAAAAAACTATGTTGCTATAGTCTAAACATTAGAAAATATGAAAACAAATTGTCGTTTCATACATTTAATTCATTACTATGTTGCTATAAACGGTAAAAGGATAAACAATACGTTGGTATAGTGGGTAAAACTATTTAAAAAAATGTTGTGAACGGTATTAGAAAAAGTACATTGTTATAAACGCTAAAATGATAAAAGTTGGTTGTTGTTATATGCATTTAAACCCAAATCTTATGACCATTCAATTATAATGAGGTTGAAAGGGTAAAATTTGGTGCTTGAAATCTACAGTTGAGAAACGATTTCGAGAACCAGTGGCCAGTAGCATACTATGGTGGTCACGTTACGATGGATATGGTTAGGCTCCGCACTCACCACACGATCCAAGCAGGTATGCTGCATCATATGGGGCTGACGAAAAATCTATTATTTTTTTTTGCAAGTGTGGGTTTTATTTGTCATATAAAAGATGATTTATACTTGTCATGTAGGATTGTTTTACTTTTTCTTTGATCAATGCATTTTTGGAGTTGCATGCATCTGGAAAATTTGGTGGGAATGACAATGAATTCAAGTCGGGTATCTAAATGATGTTCAACAATTTTTAGACATAAGTCTTCCCAACTCCGGTTTTAGAGCTTGTTTTGATTGTAATTGTTGAATTCTAATTATTACTATATGATTTTGTTGTTTGTTTGAAATGTTGTAGTAACAAAAAATGACAAGATATTATAATGTTGTTTCGAATTGATCAACTTTTTTTAATTATTATTAATCTGTTATTCTTTTTATATTTTTGGTATGATCAGCATATTTTAATTATTAATTTGTTTGAATAAATTATTGTAATAAAAAAATAGTTGACAAAGACAAAGTTATATAAATTTTATTTCTTTTCTCTTTTTATAACAACTAAACAAGAAGATTATTTTCTATTGTATTTCTTTGTTCTACCAATCATGTGAAACAATTCTCATCCTTCAGATTAATTCAATTTATTGACAGTTTCATTCTTTAACGTCAATTTTCTGTATTTCCTATCTCTGTAACAAATGCGTCGTTAATATAATCTTTTTTCCCCTTCGTTTTTAGGAAAAAAAATATGCAACTCAACTAAAATGTTGTGAAACAAAAACTAAAATTTCGCCACCACCGCTTTGCGCGGGTACACTACTAGTAAACATAAATATAGGAAGTAATAAGTTAGTATTTACTTACTTTGATATATTAGAGGAATGCTACCTAGTAGAAGTTGAATTCTTGAACTTTGCTGCCCAAGAACACTTGAAGATTTTAAAGAATAAAGAAGATTTTTGAAGTGTTTTAAGTGAGTGTGTGTGTGTGGCCGGATTTTAGAGGGATGAAAAGAGAGGATTTTTGCTCTTTGATGGTGTGGAAATGAATGAAAAAAAGAGGTCCTAATTATAGAGGAAAAGTGGTCATCAAATGGAGGTGGAGTGAAGTGTTAGATGAGATGAAAGAGTGAGGTGTGAAGAGATATGATTGTGATTGTGAATGGGGTTTAAAATAGGGTTTATTACGAAAAAAACCAACATGTTTCACGTTTTTTGTGTTTTCATCCCTCCATATTATTTTTTCCATAAAAAATCTCAAGTTATTCTTTTCTTATTGGTTTAGTGAAATTTTTACATTAGACCCCGGTTATAATTTGTGAACCGTGTTTTAAAAACCTGAAAAACCGGGTTCTAATGTCCAAATTTCACTAAACCAATAAAAAAAGAATAACTTGAGGAGTTTTACGGAAAAAATAACATGGAGGGATGAAAACGCAAAAA
Organism: Centrapalus pauciflorus; assembly: GCA_020465985.1. NCBI lineage: Eukaryota > Viridiplantae > Streptophyta > Magnoliopsida > Asterales > Asteraceae > Centrapalus > Centrapalus pauciflorus. The sequence goes on along the minus strand of JAANYP010008964.1, from coordinate 39,338 downwards.
ACATAAAAACATGTTGGTTTTTTTCATAATAAACCCTTTAAAATAATATATTAAAGTCAACATCTATGTCTTGTACCACCTAGTGGCCAGCCCCTATAGGGTATTTATGGTGTATTTTCATTTTTTTTGGTATAAAAGTATTTAAAATGTATTCTTGTATTTCCCTTTTTTTTGTAAATTCATAAATACTTATGAATGCATTGCTTTAATGAATTGTTTTAGTCTTGCATAATTAATGTTAATAAGTTTGTTAATGAATGAGTAGTGTCACTAATCTTAATTTAATTATGTACTTAGTTGAATTAATCCATCAGATCGTTAATCGATCGGATTAATTAATTTGTCGTTTCGTCGCGCCGACAAAATTGTTTTTTAATTGAGATAAATTTCCTTATGAAATTTGTTAATCACATTGATTAATTGTTAATGACCACTGAATAGGTTATAATTTGCTAATAACTACTGATTAAGCTATAGTTGCTAACCTGGTTTTGTGTCGGATGTTACAGTCTCCCCCTGTTAAGGGAATTTCGTCCAGAAATTAGTTCGTGTTCTCCATTGCTTGAGTATTTGAGAACAAATGAGGGTGTTTCTCACGAAAATGATCTTCACATTCCCATGTTAACTCAGGACCACGCTTAGAGTTCCATCTAACCTTTACTATAGAATGGTGGCTGTGTTTCAGCTTCTTGACTTCTCGGTCCATAATTTCTACAGGTTCTTCAATGAAATGTAGTTTGAAATCCAGCTGTAGTTCTGCCAAGGGTATGACGAGTGTTTCATCTGATAGGAACTTCTTTAAACTTGATACGCGGAAGGTATTATGTACACTGCTTAGCTCCGGGGGCTGCTCAAGTCGGTATGCTACTGGACCAATTCTCCTCGAAATCTTGAATTACCCGATATAACGCGGATTAAGCTTTCCGTGTTTTCCAAAACGGATTACGCCCTTCCATGGCGAGACTTTCAATATCACTTGGTCTCTTTCTTGGAATTCCAAAATCTTTCCGTCTGATATCAGCGTAACTTTTCTGCCGATCCCGCGCAATCTTCAGTCGGTTTTGAATCTGTACTATCTTCTCAGTTGCCTCATGTATAATCTCGGGACCGGTGATTTGGCTATCCCCTACTTCAGCCCAACAAATAGGCATCGACACTTTTGCCTGTAAAGTGCCTCAGACGGAGCAACTTTAATGCTCGAGTGATAGCTATTTTTGTACGAGAACTCTACAAACGGCAATTGTCTATCCCAACTTTTGGCAAAATCAATCACGCACGCCCTTAACATATCCTCCAACGTTTTAAAGGTCCTCTCACTTTTACCATTAGTTTACGGGTGGTATGTTGTAATCATGTCTAGTTGTGTTCCCAATGCCTCTTGTAATGTTTGCCAGAACGTCGATGTAAACCGACTGTCTCTATTAGAAATAACTGATACGGGAATTCCATGCTTTGAGACAACCTCTTTGAGATAAATTTGTGTTAACTTATCCATCTTATCAGTCTCCTTGATTTGTAGGCAGTGTGCAGTCTTTGTTACTCGGTCAACGATTACCCAGATGGTGTCATAACCACCAGCAGTCTTTGGCAATTTCGTGATGAAATCCATGGTTATCCTTTCCAATTTCCATTGTGCTATCACCGGTTGTACCAGTAATCCTGATGGTTTCTACTGCTCAGCCTTAACCTTCAAACATGTTAAGCACTTGTTGACATATGTAACAATGTCAGCCTTCATATTCAGCCACCAGCATAACTCCTTAAAATCGTGATACATCTTATCTGCTCCTGGGTGGATGGCATATCTTGACTTATGCCCTTCAACCATGACCAGCTTCCTTATCCCTCCTAACTTTTGTAGCCAAATTCTGTACATGAAGTATCGACATCCATCAGTTTTGATTTCAAACTCTTTATCCATGCCTCTCAAAGCTTCATCCAACAGGTTTCCCTCCTTGACTGATTCCTTTTGTGCCTCGAAGATCTAAGAGTTCAGGTTTGATAGTATAGTCAAGACCAAGGCTCGGACTCTCAATGGCTTAACCCGTTCCCTTCGACTCAAGGCATCGACTACAACATTTGCTTTACCCGGATGGTAGCGGATTTCACAGTCATAATCACTAAGTAGCTTAACCCAGCGACGTTGCCTCATATTTAACTCCATCTGCTTCGGAATAAGTTGGAGACTCTTGTGATCCGTAAACACCGTGTACTTTGTTTCGTAAAGATAGTGTCTCCAGATATTGAGAGCAAATACCACCGCTCCATGCTCCAGATCATGTGTTGTATACTTAACATCGTGGACTTTAAGTTGTCGCAATGCATAAGCGATAACTTTATCTTTTTGCATTAACACACAACCCAATCCATTGTGTGAGGCATCGCAGTAGACTACGAAATTCTCTGTTCCTTCGGGTAAGGATAGAATTGGTGCACTACACAACCTTTGCTTTAACAGTAGGAATATCGTCCCCTGATCTTCACCCCAGTTGTAGTTTACATCCTTCCGAGTTAATTCAGTTCAGGAACCATATGTTTAAGAAGTTTTTGATATATCGCCTATAATAGCCGGCAAGACCTAACAACTGACGGATTTCTGTGGGAGTTCTGGGAGTTGCCCAGTTCTTAATGGCCTCTATTTATTATGGGTCTACTTGTATTCCTTGGCTGTTGATCACATGCCCAAGGAATTTTACTTCTCGCACACAAAAATCACACTTGGAAAATTTGGCGTATAGTTGTTCTTTCTCTAGAAGCTCAAAATTTAACTTCAGATGCTGCTCATGCTCCTCCTTGCTTTTGGAATAGATAAGGATGTCATCCATGAAGACAATGAAGAATTTGTCTAAATAGGGTTTGCATACACGATTCATGAGATCCATTAATACTGCTGGTGTATTGGTCAAACAAAAAGGCATCACTTCGAACTTGTAGTGACCATAACGAGTTCTGAAAGCCGTCTTCAGAATATCTTCCTCCCGTACATTAACCTAGTGATATCCTGACTGTAGATCAATCTTTGAATAGAAGCTAGATCCTTGCAGCTGATCGAATAGGTGGTCGATTTTGGGGAGAGGGTATCGGTTCTTGATGGTTAACTTGTTTAGCTCGCGATAGTCAATGCACATTCTAAAGGATCCGTCCTTCTTCTTCACGAATAACACCGGAGCTTCCCAAGGTGAGGAACATAATCGGATGAATCCTTTGTCCAACAGCTCTTGCAGCTGATTGGATAACTCTTGCATCTCTGAGGGTGCTAATCGATAGGGTGCTCGTGCCACAGGCGCAGCTCTAAGCACTAAGTCGATCTGAAATTCTACTTTACTAGCTGGTGGAAGTCCAGGCAAGTCTTCAGGAAAGACTTTTGGGTATTCACAAACCACCGGGATTTCTTCAAGTTGCTTCTCCTTCGACACTTTCTCCATCATTTGAACTAAAACTGCTTGACAACCCCTTCGAAGGCATTTCAGTGTTCTCAAACAAGATATGACGTTTAGCGGGCGGTTCTTTCTTTCCCCTTGGACTGTTAGGAATTTCTTTTTCTTAAGTGGTATCCTTACAACCTTCTTATCACATAGGATTTCGACATGGTTGTCTGATAGCCAATCTATACCAATAACTACGTCGAAGCTTCCGAGTTCAATAAGCATCAAGTCTATCTTAAAGGGATGATCTACTTACTTTAGTGTGCACTCTTTAATTACCTTATTTGCTTCAATCAACTTTCCATCAGCTAATTCTACGATATAAACATTGTCTAAAGGGAAAAGAGTGGCATTCAATTGTTCACTAAACTTAGCAGATATAAAGCTTCTATCAGCCACAGTATCCAATAACACGTAAGCATATACCTCATTAAGAAGAATCGAACCCGTCACAACGTTGGGATCTTGACGAGCATCGCCAGCTCCCAACACAAAAGCTCTCCCTTGACCTCCACCATTGTTCCTGAATTTTGGGCAGTCCTTCTTATAGTGCCCGACAATTCCACATTCAAAACAGCTTTTCTGAGTACCTTTGTTGCTCCCATTGTTGACATTCCTACAATCCTGGGTTAGATGATCAGTTCTCTTACACTTTTTGCAGGGGGTAGGACAGGGAGCAATGTGATGGTAGGTGAATTGGTTACACAATGGTTTGTTACCGGTCTACCGCTTTCTTGGTTCAGCTCCGACAACATATGCCTTGATGGTTTCGGGTTTCTTGGCCTGTGAACCCGAACCTTTCCCTGATCGGTCCTCCCATTTTCTATTGTTTTATCTAGCCTTTGCTTCTATTCACCTTGCCACTTGGTTCATTAAATGGTTCGCTATCCGAATGGCGCCTTGAATTGTAGTTGGGTTGGAGGCAGTAACATTTCCTTGAATTTGAGGAGCAAGTCCCCAAATGTAGCGTTCAATACCTTTGCACTCTAGAGTGACCATCTGCGGGCATAGCAGACTTGACTGGTTGAAACGATTAGTGTATCCTTTACATCCGTACCCGTCATCTTAAGATTCCAGAACTCGGATTCTATTTTTTGTAGTTCGTTTCGGGTGCAGTATTCCATTGTCATCATTTTCTTCAATTCAGTCCAGGCGAGTTGGTAAGCCGTATCAATTCAACAGACTAAACGTATGAGTTCCACCAAGTGAGCGCGCTATCTTGTGAAGTGTGAGTGGCGAACTTGACCTTCTCATCCTCATTGCATCCACTGACACGGAATACGGACTCGAGTTTTTCGAACCAATGAACCAGCCTGACTTCGCCTTCCATTTCGTCAAAGTATCGGGGCTTGCAGCTCAGGATTCCCTTGATGCCACCCCCTTTTGATTTGTGTGAGAACCTCCTACACTGCGGCTTGCTCCACCATCACCGTTTGCAGTGTTGTTTCTGTTGGTTTCATAAGTGGCTATAGCAGCTGTCACTCGTTGAGCAACGAGTTGCTCGATTTCAGCAACGTTCATTGCTTTATTTGGCAGCATTATCCTGACGTTTAAAGAAAATAACATAGTGTAAGAAATTGAGTCTTAAATGTTTGAATTTACTTAAGGCAAATACTTTTATAACATCAAACACAGATTCATAATTAAACTTAATTTTTAATCAGCTATAATTTGTTACATGGGGGTCAGGGTTTACTCGAAAAATTTCAAGTACTATCTTAACTAGAAATACATTTACTTCAATTTCAAATAATACAATAATAAAAGGTAACTAGGTGTGGGAGTGATCAGAGGTCTCTCCTCGCTCCAGGGCGTTGAGGCGTTGAGTCAGTGCCTTGTTGCGTGCCTCGTATTCGGCCAATTGCTGAAGGAGTTCGTCTAGTCCGTCCTGTTGAATGGAGACAGTGTGCTGGTTTGCCTATTAGATATTTGTGTTCTGCATCTCTTCACACTCGATCCTTGAGGTGATCTCCCCGATGTCCTGGTTGAGTAGCCGGATCTGGAGATTGTGTCGTGTGGCTCTTGCCACCAGTATGGACACTGTCTGGTCTGCGAGCTCGTGGTTGAGTGGTGGGGTCGGTGCGGAGGATGGTCCTCCGACCTCGAACTGGGAGGGGAGTCCCTCCTCTCGTCTCCACTCTTGGAGGGTCTCGAACATCCAGCCCGATCTACGTGCGTCTACCCGTCGTTGCTGTGGTGGGCTTGGCTGAGGAGCCGGGATTGGGATAGACTCCTATCTCTGCATGATTACCCATTTTCGGGCCATGAACATCATAAGCGGCTCCTTGGGGTGGGGGCGATAAGTTCGGTGAGATGGAACCGAAGGGCGGTATGGGATGTAGAAGGGGGCCACCGGGGATGGTGGTTCGTCTTTGGATGGTTCTCCCCATCCGCTGGAGGATTCGTCTTCGTCCATGGGTTCCTCTTCGGATTCCTCTATTAGTTCTTCTGCTTCGGAGGGATCTTCATCCTCCGATGGGTATTCCTCCTCGAATGGATCCTCTTCGGTGAATACCTCCGAGTTCAATCGGCTGGTGGGAGTGTACTCCTCTTCTGAGTCGGACAGGATAATGATTGTGTGGCTTGACATGTTTTTTTTCATCAAGGCCCATTTATAGTGCTTAGTTATTTACATTATATTTTTCTAAAATTTGTAAGACTTAAGTGTAGTTATAATCTTGGGTACTAATGCAACCTAGTTCACTATAACTATGACTCTGATACCAATCTCTCACACCCCGTTACCCCGGTTGGCAACTAGGCGTGAGATCGCAGAAGCATAGTCATAATTAAGTGAACGACCACTATATGGACGTTTTCGAAAATACATTAATAAACTTAAGAATATAACATTGTTTTTACATAACCAAAATAAAATTAAGTAGTTCGCAAATTACAGAGATTCAAATACATAACAATGATTATATTAATAATGCAAACAAATCTCTGAAGGTTAGAAAATTTATGCTTCACCAAAAATATGGAAGCTTTGTCGTGCTTCCAATGCATGTCATTTGTCTTAATTACCTGAAAATACACGCTAAAATACGTCAACAAATTGTTTATGAGCTCAAAAGTTTACACGAAAGAATAACCTGTATGCACAACAACGATTGAGTTATAATATATAAAGCATAATTTCCACATTATGTATTACATATGACCATCATGCAACAGTACTTAATTATAAGTTTGCCCTATGTAGCATTAACCACTATAATACTACGATGTTAAATACATATACACCCATTGATAGTTTGCACGAACAACTCGGGTGGGGGGCATTAATCCCGATAGATCTATCCATATGATATTCACGTTTAAATATATGTAATTAATGGTTCATGATATTGAGGGCATGATGAAACCACATGAGTGTAATACATCAAAGAAACATAGCATGTAATGTGTCCATATAAAAATTGTAGTATATATTTTCACCCCAAAACATAACATTGTAAAAATAGGGGCTATGAGTACTCACTGTAAGTGTAATGGCAAATATGAGCGTTAAATGAAGATTTGCGTGGACGACTTGTGGTATTTTATCCAAGTCCTAAATGATATGAGGGACTTAATAACTAACATATGTGATAATATGCATGTATGTTTGTTTTTATGTTTTAAATCACCCAACTTAACAAGTTAAATAAATAAAACACACTTAAAAACGTCAAGTTTATATATACAATTTTACAGCTTTTAACGAGGTTTTTCGGCATACTTTGTGGCTGTTTTTTACCAGGATCCAAAATGATTTGGGCTTTGGTTTTCATGGTCATGAAAGTACTATGTACAAAGAATTTTTCATGTTAAGAAAGACCATTATTCGAGGTGTTTAGGTTAGGGAAAAGGCTCGTTAAGAATTTTTCATGTTAAGCATTTTTCATGTTAACAATGATTAGTGTCACTAATATTAATTTAATTATGTACTTAGTTGAATTAATCCATCATATCGTAAATCGATCGGATTAATTAGTTTGACGTTTCATCGAACCGACGAAATTGTATCTAATTCACATGAATTTCCTTATCAAATTTGTTAATCACATTGATTAATTGTTAATGACCACTGATTAGGTTATAATTTGCTAATAATTACTGATTAAGTTATAGTTGCTAACCTGGTTTTATGCATGATGTTACAGATGGCTATAGGGTTAAGTAACTTATAGCCATGGCTAAGCTGAAGATGTTGGAAGACTCTGTATCTTCTAAAAACAGAAGGGACTTATGGCTGAAACCTGTGATTGGGAAAACTCTGACTCATCATCTGATGAAGAGGACAACAACTGGCTGGTCGCCAATACTGATGTTTCTTCAACATGTAATTTCAAACAAGATCTTGAAGAAGCTGAAGCTCTTATCTCTTCGGAAAACTGGAATGCTACAATGATGTACAAGGTACAAACAAAGTTTTAAGGAATACAACTCTGAAGAAAAAGATAAAATGTTTCATTACTTGTTTGTGGATTTAAAAGCTGCTATTGAGAAGCATGATACTTTAATGTCTGAGATCTTAATATTAAAAACTGATAACTAAAAACTAATGAACTTGTCGGTTTTCATAATTTGAAAACCTGAACTTGATGAGGTAAAACACATCAACACAATTTTGTTAAAAGAAAAGAGAGAAAGAGACTTAAAGCATTCAAAGCTTCAAAAGATTGTTGACTCTTGGTGCCATTATGCTTAAAAAAAGTCAATCAATGTTTCAATGAGCAAATTCCTGCTCAAATCCAAGCATATCTTGGAGAAGACCTTGATACAGCAGCTTCAATTGTTTAAATCAAGAATCTAAAAACAAATCTATCTACTCTTGGTGAACTTCCAAATTCTTTTATTCAAAATGTAAATGGAAAGTTGATTTCAACAAACAGGTTCTCCATCAAACTACACTGTAAAGTGCCTAACTACCTCAAATGGATAGACTAATGGAAGATGCGTTAAATTAGTAGCATTGGCTACTAAACTTTTCAATAAGGTAGGTTCTGAGGCCAAGACTAATGATATGAAACATGTTCCTCCATTCAATGTTGAATTCTTTGAAAAGAAAATTTTAAAAGGAAAGCAGCTTACATCCAACAAGGGTATGTCTCATGTTGGAAGTAAAACTGACATGGTTTCGAATAAGTTTTCAAATCATAGTGGTAAATTGGTTATAAATGAAAGAAAACCTTTTGTTAAAATCAAACAAGATTACCATGCAACCACAAATTTGCAATAGTCATCAGAACTCAGTAAAGGCAAAGGCATAGCCATTGCTCAATTTGAGAAAATTGGAATTAAGTTCTCCAAACCTGTGGAAGAACAAAAGACAATTAAATTACCAATATTTGATCTCTATCCTCCTAAAAAGAGGAAAGAAGAAATAGGCAAAGTTGTTTTAATTGAATTTCCCACAAAACCTGTTGTTCCATCAAGAAATAAATTTTTTGCAAAACTTGTTGATAAGAGCAACAGAGAAAATTCTGAATGTGTTTCTGAGAGTTCTTCTTTCAAAATATCTAAAAAGAGAAAATGCTATAGATGTGGAAAAAGAACTCACATGGCCAAAGATTGTCCTGAAACTAAGGATATAAGGCCTGCTAACACTATTAGTACCAATATTACTAGTCCAAGTATTGTCATTGAGTAAAGTATCTCAGCAGATACAATCCGAATCGGAAATATTAGTGTCGATCTAAGTGGTCCATCAACAAATGTTGATGAGGAAGGAGAACTCATCCCTAAGAACTAATGTTCCTTCTTGTTACTCTGCAGGTTAAACAATCAAGCCAGGTTTGGTACTTGGATAGTGGCTGCTCTGGCCACATGATAGGTTGCAAGGATCTGCTGAGTGAACTCAAGCCTGAAAAAGACCCAAAAGTCACCTTTGGTGACAATGTCCAAGGATCCACAAAAGGATATGGAACCCTTCATGCAGGTGCTGCAATCTTCAACAAAGTAGCCAATGTGTCCGGGCTAAAACATAATCTTGTACGCATTAGTCAACTATGTGATGCTAGCTACAAGGTAACTTTGATGAGCACCTAGGGTACATATTGGACCCTCGGGATAAAGTTGTGCTGTGTGCACAAAGAAAGAAAGGGCTATGTATTGTCGACATGAAATCTGCTGATCAAACAACTGAGACATGTTTCATGTTAAGAAGCAATGTAGACCTCAACTGGTTATGGCATAAAAGGCTCTCACACCTGAACTTCAAGAACATCAACAAACTCTGTAAGAAAGAGTTAGTGAAAGGTTTGCCTTCTATAACCTTTGTTAAGGATAAACTCTACTCAGGTTATGAGAAGGGTAAGTAAAGAAAAACATCCTTTAAGTCTAAACATAATTTCTTTATTGATTCACCTCTCTTCTTAATCCATACGGACTTGTTTGGACATGTAAATGTCTCATGTCTAGGAGGTAGAAGATATAGCTTAGTAATGGTTGATGGGTTCTTTAGGTGTTCATGGGCGATCTTCCTAAAGACCAAAGGAGAGGCTGCCAGAGAAATTATTGGATTTATAAAAAAGATGGAGGTTCTGAATTCTGCCCAAGTCAAGAAGCTTAAAAGAGATCATGGTATTGAATTCAAAAATTGTACTCTTCATTATTTTGGGCTGAAGCTATCAACACTGCTTGCTTCACTCAAAACAGATCTTTAGTGGGGAAAAGGTTCAGTAAAACTCCTTATGAATTACTCAAAGGGAGTAAGCCAAACATAAGCTATTTCGATGTGTTTCGATGCTGTTGTTTCATTCTGAACTAAAGGGATCAGCTGGCTAAGTTTGAACCCAAAGCTCATGAAGGTGTGTTCGTTGGATTTTCAGCTATTTCAAAAGCCTACAGAGTATACAACCCCAAGAGAAAGGTGGTAGATGAATCTATCAATGTCACCTTTGAAGAGTCTATAATCCTTCACTCAAAGTTGAACCTGAATCAGTTTTAGAAAACTTCAGCTTTGATGATCTTATGCATTCAAATGCTGAAGAAAAGGACCCTAAACCTTCCACATCATCCAGAGTGGTACCTGCTAACCATAATGGACATGAAGATGACTATATTGGTTCACCCAGTGTGAATAAGTTCACTGATATAGTTGATGTACCATGCGAAGAACAAATCAATGCTGATTTTATAGTATCCTCTGCCGATGTGTTGAACACCAATGTTACTTCTTCAACAGATGAACAAGCCCAAGATATTAGTGTGTCTGATAATCAAGAAAGTTGTTCCACCAGACTTGTTGTAATTGAAACTGGTGTTCAAGATACCGAGGAATCATCATTGAAACATGATCCTAAGTGGACCTGGTGTCACCCAAATGATGACATAATAGATGACATCAATAAAGGTGTGTAGACATGGTGGGACAGTCTTGGAAACTTCTGTATCTTCTCATGTTTTGTGTCCCTGATGGAGCCAAAAGTTGTCGATGCACTTAAATATGATATTTGGATCACTGCCGTGCACGAAGAACTCAATCAGTTTGAGAGGAATAAAGTATGGAAGCTGGTCCCTATGCCTAAAGTTAAAACACTAATTGGCACAACATGGGTTTTTAGAAATAAAATGGATGAGCAATGTCATGTAATTAGAAAGAATGCAAGACTGGTTGATCAAGGGTACAGGAAATAAGAAAATTTTGACTACGATGAAACATTTGCTTTTGTGGCCAGGCTAGAAGCAATTCGTTTGTTTTTGGCATATGTTGCTCAAAAAAGCATAAAGGTATTTCAAATAGTTGTAAATAGTGAATTTTTGAATGTTTAGCTACAAGAAGAGGTATATGTTAAGCAGCCTCTAGGTATTGAAAATTAACATCATCCAGGTTTTGTGTATAAGTTGGACAAAGCACTCTATGGACTGAAACAAGCCCCCAAAGCCTGATATGACACTCTTACATTTCCTGATGAGCAATGGATATTCTAGAGGTAAAGTGGATACTACATTGTTCATAAAGGAAGTGAAATCTGATATTATGCTTGCTCATATCTATGTGAATGATATTATATTTTGGTCTACTAATGAATAGCTATGCAATAATTTTTCACTCTCATGAAATCTAATTATGAAATGAGCATCATGGGTGAACTAACTTTCTTTCTAGGATTACAGGTTAAACAAATCTCAAAAAGAATGTTTTCAAATCTAAGAAAGTATACATTAGATCTTTCAAATAAATTTAAATTTGATCAATGTTCTCCCATCAAAACCCCAATGGCAACTAATGTTAATTGGATGCTGATACTTGTGGCAAGCCTGTTTCAGTGCAGCTTACAGAGGTATGATTGGGAGCTTACTATATGTGACAGCTAGTAGACAAGATTAAATGTTTGCTACCTGTTTATGTGTTAGGTATCACGCTGATCCAAAGAAATCACATCTAGGTGCTTTAAAAAGAATCTTCAGATACCAAACGGGTACGCCGTGGTTGGGTCTTTGGTATTCCGAAGTCTCTAGCCTTGATCTAATTTGCTACACAGATTCTGATTTTGAATGATGCAGGCTAGATAGAAAAAGCACAACAGGTGGGCGTCAACTCCTTGGTGGAAAGTTGATTAGTTGGTGCCGCAAGAAGCAGAATTCTGATTTCACTTCTATTGTTGAAGCTGAGTATATTGCTACTGGAAGCTGTTGTGGGGAGATCCTATGGATGCAACATCAGCTTAAGGATTATGGTCTGGCATATAAAAAACTCCTAGTCTGTGTGACAATACCAGTGCCATAGCCATCTCCAACAACCCTGTCTTCCATTCCTGAAAAAAGCATATAGAAGTCAGACATCACTTCATACGGGATCACATCCAAAAAGGCAATGTTGAGGTAACTTTTGTTTCTGCAGAAGAATAGCTTGCAGACATTTAAACCAAACCTCTTGATGAAAATAGGTTTAATTCCCTTGTATGCAAGCTATGGATTGTTGGTACACCCTGTGTGACGATAGCAGTCTAAGTGGATTAGCATTTTGGTTTAAGTAATACTGCAAAGCATTGAATATTAACGAGTATTTGATATAAGTATTTATATATGTTTGATAGTTATTGATTGTATGGTTGAACTTGATGTAATGAATTACAGGAAGTTCAAATATAAAGATCAAAGATAAAATCAAACATAAGTTAAAAACTTAAGTCTCAAATATAGGTTAAGTATGTGAAAGTCGATTTTTAGTTTAAATTCGAATTCACTAAGTAACTGTGATTCGATTCTAGGACAGATTCGAATATAGTCCATAAGGTAGATTCGATAATGTCCAGGGGACAAACTCGAATGGGCCTTGGGCCTGATTCGAGTTTGGCCCATGGCATACTCGAATTAGCCTCTATAATTAAGGGATAGACTCGAATCATTAAGAGACTTTTTGCAGAATTCGAGAGATGTAAGGTCTACGACTGCAAGATCTATCTAGACGCGGATCCGTGAACGAGTGCGGAATCCTCGTTGACGGTTAGACGGACAACTCTCAACCAACGGAACACGGAGACTATTAGACGCTGAACGAACGACACACGAACGATCCTACGAACTAATTCTCTCCGAAACGACACTCACCTAGCTGATAAACTCGAGATCGCCTTTTGCTTAATTCCTCACGAATTCTGCTAAAAAGTCCCTTAATGATTCGAGTCTATCCCTAATTATAGACCCTGATTCGAGTCTGTTGTGGGCCAAGCTCGAATCTGGCCCAAGGCCCATTCGAGTCTGTCCACAAGACACTCTCGAATCTAGCCCATTCGAATCTAAGGATACATTCGAATCTATCACAGATTCGAATGTCTTCCTTTACCTATTCGAATCTAGCCAATACACTTAAATACTTAAGTGATGAAACTTATGTTTTACTTATGCTTGAGTTAATCTTTGACCTTTATGTTTGAACTTCTTGTAATATGTTACATCAAGTTCAAACACACAATCAATAACAGACAAACACATATAAACATATATATCAAAACACTTGTTAATACTCAGAATATTACTTAAACCATAATGCAGATCGATTAGACTGTTATCGTCACACAGGGTGTACCAACAGACTCCCCCTTGACGATAGCTTCTAATTAATTACATTACATCAAATTTAAGTACTAGAGCTATATATATTACTACCTGCATATAATCCAGCATCTATACAAACTTTAACTACCTTTTGGAACTTCTTGGCTTCAGATCTCCATGGTTCAGTAAAGAAGATAGGCTGATCATGAAGCTTTTTCAGGTCGTCCTTTGATAGGTTTATCAAATGCAGTGGATCATATACCTTCAAAATGACCTGCTCGTCTTGATCCTCCATGATGGCTTCAGCAGTGTCAATCTCGAGGTACCACCATTTCATGTTGCTCAAAACGTTCTGTGGCATCGATTTCATTGGTACTTTCTTTAGACACCTCACAGGTTTGTATACCATCCTGGCCCATGGCCTACATGTATGAGGATCTATTCTCGACTGATCCTCGACCCTCTTTCCGGTCCTTGGCTTGAGTCGCTCGAACTTTCCTGATCTTCCTTCTTTCCTTATAATTCTTGCCACGACTTCAGCGTACTGGTCTTCACCTATATTAATTAACTCTTTCCATGCAAGCTCCTTTACTTCAGTCTTGGGCAATGAGTTAAATGCTTTTAGTGTTCGCCTCAAGTATTGTAGTCCATCTCTTCTTTTCAAGATAAATAGCTGCAGTTCTTTGTCAAAGAACCAGCTTATAATGCCTCCTGAGAAGCTTCCAGCACCTGGAACTCTCATTTTCTTCTTCATCTTCAACTGATCTTTCTTTTCCTCTTTCTTGAACCAAAGATTTATCAAGTCAGTTCTAGATGGCTCCTTCTCGGCCTCTTCAAGTTCTTTGTCCTCGACTGAGGCTACCTTGATATAGTCAATGTCAATCACATTATGATTTTGTCCTTCATATAGCTCCGTGACAGGTTGTGAATTGATAATAACCTCATTGACATGATCGTCTTCATCATCCAACACTTCATCGTCTGATTTCCAGTCCACAACCTCCTCTGGAATAAATTCTCCTTCTTCTAACTCTTCTTCTTCATCGTCAAAATCCATAAGCTCTTCCTCTATGTCCTTCAGTGCATCAATCATGTCACTGTCCAGAACCCTCGAGGAACCTGCTTCTTTTCCAGATCCTCCTACTTCTCCTTCTGTACTCGGCTCCCCCTGAATTTGTGTAGCTTGAGCTGCAGGAAAATCTACAGACTCATTTTCTTTATTTGCACCGGGATCATTGCCTTCATCATCATTATCTCTTCGCTGCACCTCCTGATCCTTACAACTTGTCTCCCCCTGAGCTAGTAGATTTTTCATGAGCTGCTCAAGGAGGGACCTCATTGATCGGATTTCTGAAGACTGATCTGCAATAAAAGATTTTAATTCAGTGTTCTCATTCCTTACATCCTCCACAATCTTCCTTAATTCGGCATTGTCTTTGTCAAGATTTGCGTTATGCGCCTGGAGCTCGCCAACAGCCTTTGTGAGGGTTAGGATCTGAACATGCTGAAAGTCAACACGTCCCTTGAGTTGTACAAACCTCTGATTTTCAGTATATGCGGTTGAGGTAGATGGAATGGACTGAATGGGAGAAGGAATGAATGGTGGTGGAATATATGGCTCATGATGCTGAGGTGGCGGTGATGGTGGAGCGGTGGCTTGAGGTTGGGATTGGGGAACTTCTGACTGACTAGTGGATGCCGAAAAAGACCCTTGCATGAACCGATGACGTTTGGCCCGTTGCCTCGTCACTAGTGGAGCAACCTCCTCTTCTTCAAAATCTGAATCTTCAGATTCCCTTTCTTCTCTCCTCCTCGATCCTGCTGCTTCATTCACTACTAACCTAGCGCCATAGGTTTCGATGTGAATATTGGGATCTGCAGCCACTGATTCAGGAGCTTCAGCCTCCTGCCCATCCATATCATCTGATTCTGATTCTGATGATGTCAAGCCTTCATCAGCCCTTTCTGGCTCATACTCATCCACATCTCTAAGAACATCTTCTGCTCCTTCTGGTGGACTGAGCAGCTCCCCCACTAATGCTGCGGCCACGTCCTCGTTCGCATGGGGTCCTGATGCCCATATCTCTTCTAGTGTTTGCGCAATTTGTTCAGAATCAGGAACTGCACTTGAAGGCCCGGCTTCCTGTGCTTGGGGCTGCTCGCTTGTAGAAGGCCTTGATGCCTGGATTGGACTCACTGCTGGTCTCTGAGGGCGTCTTTGAACTCTTGGCTGTTGTTGTTGTTGACGTTGTTGCTGTTGTTGTTGTTGTGGAAACTCAACGACCCCTGCCCAGTTGGCATCTTCCGGGGCTTGAAAATCCCTATCCACAATGGCTCCGAACAATGGACGAGCAACAGGAACAGCCAATCTTCCTCGGTGTGAGGAACAATCAGCGAAAATCATTTTGTCCAGGATGGCAACACTCTGAAAGTCATTTGTCATTGGCAAGTTCGGCAAAAAGTGTCTGATCAACATCATAATGAATCTCGGATAGAGCAAAAACTGCTGATTTTCGGGAGCAGATATCTGATGAGCAAACTCCAAAAAGATCATCTCTGAAAAACTATATGGGCGATTATACACCATTGCGACAATCCCCGATTGAATCTTCGCGACAATATAGTCAAACCCTGCCTTTTTCGCAGCAAAGCACACCATAAATACATGCGCCAAAAACCTCCATTGTCCTATCAATCCACTTTTCATGTATGACACTTTTGTCACATCGAGGCTGTACCCCATTCTTTGAAAGGCCGCTTGCCTTATATTCAACGGAAATTCTATAGGACCAGCTTCTTGTTCCTGAGTGCCCAACTGTAGCACTTGACGAATCATATCAGCCGAAAATACTAATGGCTGTCCTTCAATGCGAGTACGTAGAACTGTCGGAGTGACCGAGCAGTCTACTTGCAAATGGTCATAAAATTGACGGATGAAGGGTAACACTAGCTGCACATTATGCCATAGTGCATGTCCGATCCTTGATTCAGCTAGAAAATCCAGTACTTCACGGAATCCCTGCGCCTCAGGGAGATTCATGTCTGGATTAAGGACCATATTATGCTTGGGAACAAACGCTCGAATAGCCATTTCTGCATAATAAACAAAATTGTTAGACTCATTAAAAATCAATAAACTTGTTTAAATTCAAATTTGTTTTATTTTGTACTTGTTTAAGTACAAAATCTAACACAATTAAATTTCTACAAGTTTAATAAAATTTAAATTAAACAGTGCAAATAAATGATAGATTCGAAAATAACAGATTCGAAGTGTCCATGTTCGAGTGTAATGGACAGATTCGAAGTGTCCCTATTCGAGTCTAATGGACAGGTTCGAGGATCATGGTCATCTCGAATCTAATGACAGATTCGAGAAACCCATGAACAGATTCGAAGTCCAGGAACAGACTCGAAACCCCGTCGGTCCTTCTTTCACCAAAAATCCAAGATTTTAACCGTTTTGAACTTGGTAATTCACATACATTAGTTCAAGTAGGTTCTAATCATTGATTTATGCTTTTAATTTGATCTTTTATAGGTCCAATCTTGGTAATTTAGCAAAAACCCTATTTCGACCTATAAAACTTCAAACTTTGACGATTTACTCTAAAATTGTGCATAAAACTACACAAATCTTGTACAATCCGGTTGATTATACCCAGATGTATCTGTAGAATCGAAACACCAAGTAAGAGACTCGACAAAATGTCGTTTAGAAGAATTACGATAGACTCGAAAGTACAGATCCGAAATCGCTTTGATAGATTCGATAGTATAGATTCGAAAACAGATGGAATTAATGACCTACTGTTAACCTATTTATACCATCAACCCTCGAGTCTAAGCATAGATTCGAATCTACTGACAGATTCGAATTAATCCTTATTCGAGTCTGTCTTAGATTCGAAACCACCAACACTTAGAAAAATTTCAAAAATTTTGAAATAATTTCAACTTTTCCAACTTTTTTCTACGGTATTGTGTAACCAGATAAACTATGCCAATTCTTTTACCCTAAGCTTAAGATAATTCACGCATTGATTATTTTATTCAACTTTGAATGCACCCTCAGTAATTTTTGACCTTTTACCTAAGTAAAAATTAAACTAAACTAAAATGAAATAAAATAAACTAAGGTAAAAATAGAATAAAATAAAGTAAAATAAAATTTTGACCAAAAATTTAATCTAGACTTAAGAAAATTTAAAATCTAAGCTAAATACTTAACAACATATTTTTGATGAGTATAGTCTAAGAAAGGTTCAATCAGATAGCGATGTCTGATACTAACTTTCAGTACTTAAACTTTCCCACTTAGGAATTTTTGATTCCTTTGATTGTTTGTTGTGACATACCTATTTAGCCGATTGTTGGTATTTTACCCCGTTAAACATTCTACATTTCGGAATATCCCTTGGCCTTTTTATTTATCAGGAAATTATCTTACGTGACTCAGACATAGACATACTTTTATGATCAAGGCACACAGACAAAGATTCTAACTTGTTGGTATTTGCAAACTTTCTTTAAAAGACAAACATCGGACACAGGTCTGTATTTTCATACAACAAAGTGTCTTAGTTCGACTTAAGGTTTATTTTTAAAGTTAGCAGACAGCGGTGACAGGTCTGTACTGACGTACAACAAAGCGACATATCTGCTAACCCGAATCTAAACAGAGACAACAGGTCTGTACTTACGTACAACAGAGTTGCATGTTTTCGACTCTCAGTTACATATGATATTTCTATTCTTTCCTTTTTCAGATGTATTTGATGTTGCCATACATCCCCAGAAAGCTTGCATACCTCATTTAGACTCAATGTTTGTATGTCTTGTACATAAAAATTAAGACCGATTGGTCGTACATCTAAGTTAGTGACACGCTTGACTTTTTCTAGAATATTTTATTAGCCTTGAGATTCCCTATATGTATTATGCCTACCAACACATCAAACTAAATAAAGTATAACACTTAGGATTTAGTTGCATTATGTGTGAAAGCCTAAATACTTAGAGTCTGTAACGACGGTGCTAATTTTCGTCACTTTGAACCTATGTATCTAAGACTTAACTCTTTTTTCTGATATTCTCTTTTTTTGTATTTTTGTAATTTTTTTTCTCTTTTTTTTTTTTATTTTTCATAAGAAAAGCAGTAAAATAAGCTAATCTACTAACTTACTAAAGATAGAAACTTACTAAAAATAGAAACTTTCCTAAATTAGCAGATTACTGAAAAGAAAGAAATACTACTACTCTACAATAAAATAAACTTACTACTACTAAGGTCAAATTACTCTGGGTTGCGCATTCCATTCAGTTGAATTAAATACTCAAACCGTGACTTATCAAACGCTTTGGGTAAATAAATCTGCATTATTATCTTCTGTTGCCACTTTTACCAGTTTGATTAAGTTCTTTTCAGCACAATCACGAATAAAATGATGCCTTATGTCTATGTGCTTTGTTTTGTTGTGTTTAACTGGATTATTAGTTATAGCAATAGTAGATTGATTGTCTATCCTAATTGGAGTTTGAGTGGAGTTTGAGTGTAGCCAAACCGGAATCCGCCAATTGTTGTTGTAAATCCACAGAACCCTGTGAGCAGCAACTAACCACCCAGGGCAGCAACATACTCGGCCTCGCACGTTGAAATGGCTACCGATGTTTGTTTCTTGCATTGCCAGGATACCAAGTCTCCTCCTAGAACTGACAACCTAAGTTGTGATTTGCGGCGTCAGCTGCTCCACTCCTTAGTCCAGAAATCCGGGAAACGCCTCCAACTCTAGATCTCCTCCGCGTGATACCAAAGTCGCCAGCTTCGGTGTCGACTTGAGGTATCGGAGAAAAAATCCGTTTTACTTCACAGCTTTCATATGCATCTCCCTTCGGATTCGCTTGAAACCTAGCACAACACACACAGCAAACATTATGTCAGGTACTTGAAGCAGTTTAAATACTAAGTGACCCAATCATGGCCCGATATAAAGTCGGATCCACATCGGTATCAATTTCAGTACCCAGGCCCGAGATTGTGAAATTCACTTGAAATCGGCGTGCTGAAGTGGGCAGTCCAACGTAGTTCCCTCCATTTCCAAACCGTTCTAATATGTCATAGACATACTTAGTTTGATGGATAAACATCCGTTCCTTCTTTTGGTCAACTTGTAACCCTAAAAAGAAATTCAACTCCCCCATAGCACTCATCTCGAACTTAGACTTCATCACCTCCTCGAAATCTTTGCACATCTGTTCGTCTGATGATCCAAAAATGATATCATCGACGTACACTTGTACCAAGATAAAGTGTTCTCCCTTCCTCTTCACAAATAGAGTACTATCTATCCTACCCCTTTCAAAACCGTTTTCTAAAAGATGGTTGGATAAAGTCTCATACCACGCCCTAGGTGCCTGATGTAATCCATAAAGAGCTTTATCTAAGCGATATACTCTATCAGGATATTTAGGATCTGTAAATCCGGGCGGTTGTTCTACATACACCAACTCCTTCACTTTCCCATACAGGAAAGCACTCTTAACGTCTAGTTGATATACCTTAAAGCCTTTGAAGGAGGCAAACGCTAAAAACAACCTAATGGCTTCTAGCCTTGCTACTGGTGCAGAAACTTCGTTGTAATCGATTCCCTCCTCTTAGTTGAAACCCTTTACAACTAATCTCGCCTTGTTGCGCGTGACTATACCCCGATCGTCTCTTTTGCACTTAAAAACCCATTTGGTTCCTATTGCAATCTCCCCTCGAGGTAACGGAACTAACTCCCACACTTCTAGTTTTCTAAACTGTGAAAGTTCTTCCTGCATCGCTTCAACCCAGGAGTTATCCTTAAGTGCCATTTGCACATTCTTAGGCTCTACTTGCGATATGAAACATGAATA
Source organism: Centrapalus pauciflorus (assembly GCA_020465985.1). Lineage (NCBI taxonomy): Eukaryota > Viridiplantae > Streptophyta > Magnoliopsida > Asterales > Asteraceae > Centrapalus > Centrapalus pauciflorus. The sequence goes on along the minus strand of JAANYP010008964.1, from coordinate 19,026 downwards.
AAGACATGTGTGATATGCCTCGGAGTCGTTTATCATCAACAACAACACGGTGTTGTTATTTACACTACTCCGAGTCTTCACACCCTCGTTAGGATTTCCTATGATGCTTTCTATTGGATGGTTCTTGTTAATCCTAGAGGTCTCTATTTCATCAACCCTTAGATTATCTCCTAAGTTGGATCCTATTTCACCTAATGGGGGAACAGGCTCAGCTTCTACATTTTCCTCCTCACGGACGTTTTCCTCAGAATTGGAACTCGATGCTTGAGACTGATTCTCAGTTGTAGGTGCTTCCTGATCAGCAACTTCTGGAGATCCATCTACAGTCGCAGTAGGCTCGGATGTAGATTCGAACGTGGTCCTTGGAAAGATTTGGCCATCGTCGTTCAGATGCAACGTCGCCAAGTCCTTCTCGATTGTACCTGCATTATCATCCAGAGGAATGTTAAATGACTCAAATAACTTATCATAGTCAAATATCCATTCCGGACCAGTTTGGGGTTCATGTGTATAACTTGTGACTTCAATGTTATACACAATCTCCACAGTACCAGTTGTTTTGTTAAACACCCGTTTGTTTGGTGAGTTTGGCACATAACATAGGAAGTATCCTTCGTCAGCCTTTTCACCAAACTTCGGTTGATGTTTTGTTCTTAAAAGTGTGCATGGTACTCCAAACGGTTCGAATCCAGTTAAGTTAGGTGGCCGTTTATTCAAAATTTCATAGCATGTTTTGTTCAATGATTTGACTGTAAGGACTCGGTTTAAAATGTGGCACGCGGTATTCGCTGCCTCCCCCCAAAACATGGTAGGAAGCTTTGAATCCGAAAGCATAGTCCTGGCAGCCTCAATCAAAGTTCTATTTTTACGTTCGGCCACCCCATTCTGTTGAGGTTCATATGGTGCACTGAATTGATGCACGATGCCCTTTGATAGGCAATATACACCAATTACAGTGTTTTTGAATTCAGTTCCATTATCACTACGAATATATTTAACCCTAGTTCCGTATGAGTTCTCCACTTGGTCCAAGAACCCGATGAGCCTTGCAGCCGTCTCGTCCTTCGTACCTAAAAAGAAAACCCAAGAAAAACGTGAGTAATCGTCGGTGATAACTAAGCAGTACCAACTACCTCCAATACTCCTTTTGTTGATTGGGCCGAAAAGGTCAATGTGCAACAGATCGAATGTTGAGGCTATGGAATTCTGCTTCTTGGACTTGTGTGTCTTCTTGTGCTGTTTGCCCTTCATGCAAGGTAGACACTTATCCTCGAACTGAAAACTTTTCATGGGCACACCCTACACCAGTCCATGCTTCGTTATGTAATTCATCTTTCTCAGGTGCGGGTGAGCCATGCGTCTGTGCCACAGTACGGATTCCGTCTCCGAAGCTTTGGATAGTAGACAAATTGGCCCCATCGAAGTCTCTGGCTTGTTCATATCCAGCATGTACAAGTCGTTCTTCCTTGGCGCCCGCATCAACACCCATTCTTCAGGAATTTTGAATCCAGGCTTTAGCACTATCGCCTCAGTGTCAGTAAATAACACCGAGTTCTTCTTATCACAGATTTGAGAGACACTAATGAGATTATGAACCAGTTTATCAACGTGATAAACTTGATCCAAAGTAATCGTCCCATTAGTGACTTATCCAGTTCCAGTGATATTTCCACCCTTGTTACCCGCGAATGATACAAATCCCCTATTACCCCCCTTGAAGTCTGTGAGAAGACTTCTTTCCCCCGTCATGTGCCTGGAGCAACCACTGTCGACGAACCACTTGTTGTTTGGACCGGTAGTTATCTCCTGCACATGAAAGAAAAGAGGTTAGTTATCACGGGGAACCCAAGCCATGACTGACTTGGTAATACCATTCTCGTCACATACGTGAACTCTTTCAAGTACCCATCTCGCCTTTCAGGTGACTTGGGCCTTTGAACTGAATTCTGTTGTGGTGCCGAGTGATTTAAGTTCACTCTTTGCCGTGGTGTAGGCATTTGTTGTGGAGCTCTGGAATAATTTCTATTATATGCCATTTCTGACTGTGATCCTTGAGCTCTTACCGGTGCATACTGTCTAACTGGAGTATGTGACCTAACTGGAGTATGTGACCTGCTAGGTGTGGTGCTCCTATAGACTTGTTGTGTTGCTGACCTAGATTGATTATTGACACGATTCGGTGAATTTGTCCTAATCACTTCCTTTGGTCCAACCTTAACCGGTGTGTTTTTCACAACTTGTTTGGGTGCGGCCTGCACAGTTTTCTCGGTAGGTTGAGAACTACTGCTGCTTGCCACACAGGGTGAGGGCTTAACAGGTGTTGGGTTCACTGTCTTAGGGGTAACATCTGCTTTCCTAAGTGGACAGTGAGAAGCAACGTGCCCTTTCTCGTGACATCTGAAGCAAGACATCTTATCTATGGACTTTTTGGTGGTTCCCTTAGATCTAGGTGTCTCACTAGTGTCTACTTCCTTTGGTACAGCTACGGTGTCTGCCTCGTCGACCTGGTCAGCCCATGAAATTTTCTGTTTTCCTGCAGGTGTTTCACTGGAGGAAGACACAAATTTCACTTTCTTGACCTTGACGGTTGAGTCAGCCACCTTAGGTGCATTTTCTACTATAGGCTCAGGTGTCGGTTCAGGTAGGTCCTCTAAATCTACTGACTTGTCAGTTTTCTCCTGAGGCTGAGGCACATAGTTCGCATTGAACGGTGGAGGAATTTCGTGAAAACCTAGACCTACTGGCTTCTTGGACTGTCTTTGGGCATCTAAGACCTTCCCTAGATTTAGGCTTGAATTCCTAAACTTTTCCAGCTTGCTATTTGCCTCTGCTCCCTTAACCTTGGTTTCTGCTAGCTCTATATCCTTGTCCTTAAGACTTTTTGTCAAGGCCTCTACGTGCTCATACATAAGTTCTATCCTAACGCACTACTCACTGAGTTTGTCTTTTAGAACTACTACGTCCTGAGCATCAGCCTTAAGCTTTTCTTTTAAATCTTGCTTTATATCATTCAGGCTAGCGTTTTCAATTTTTAAATTCTCATTTTGAGCAGATATGGTTTTATGTGATTCTAAGACTAGATTTAACCTATCATTAGAAGTAGCACACAAAGCACATAATTCTTGAAATAGAGAGTAAGATAGACTAACCTTAGAGTTATCAGATTCCACGTTGGCCATCTGAGCAGCAAACTCCAGCACTGTCTGATCATTCGCCTTCTCTACCCACATTGGACTGCTGTCCCGTGTAGTCTGCTCGTTCCCATCACACCCCGTTTCTGTGACTTCAGCCATGAAGGCTCTAGCATTCGACTCAGGATGTGAACTCCAATCATACGTGCCATCTAGCTGTCTATCGGAAGTGACATTGGATAGAAGACCCGCTAGATTGGCCTGTCCAGATGAGGAACTTGGAAGGTATCGTTGTTGGGACTGATTTTGGTACTGTCCCTGATGCTGACTCTGTCCTTGGTATGTCTCTACCTTCGGTCTCTGACACTCCCTGGCGAAGTGTCCCAATCCCTGACAGTTGTAGCATTTCACCTTGGACTTATCAAACCCGATCCCCTTGTTATTCATTTGCAGATTCCTCCCAGTTCTTTTGATGAATCTTTTTACCCTCTGGGTCACCATGGCCAGTTGCCACTTAAGATCCATTTCCTCTAAGTCATCAGGATCGACCTGATCGTAATCTTCATCCCATAGAGCTGGGTCATTGATTTTCCCTTGAACACAATTTCCGTATGCGGCCACAAAAGAAGCAAGTAGATTCAGATGCTCTTCCGCTGACTTTGCGCTCATGGGCATCTTCGAATAGCTCTGACTTCTCGATGCCTGTTGGACTTGAGGTTACGGTTCTTCCGATCGTCCTAATCCTAAGAACGTGCGATTCAATGAGTCTTCAGACTCTGCTGGCGATGACGTTTCTCCGGTGAAAAACGCTGTAGCACTCTTCGGTTCAGCTGTCACTGATGATTTAGATGTCTTTCCAAAATACATTGCTGGATTCTGGACTTGCTCGTAATCAGTCTCAGCCTTAATCATCTCGAAGTGATATGCCCTCAACGTTCCCACAATGTCATCAAGTGATTGAGTATAGTATTTGTCCTCATTCAGCTTAATCATTGCCACGTACATAGCCCATTTGGCTGGTAGGGCATCAAGAAGCTTGTTGTTCTTGTCAGTGTCCGAATACTCAATTCCATGACTTTCAAGTTCCGTTATCAGATGATAGAACCTCGTGATAATATCATCCAACTGTTCATCCTTAATTGCCTTGAAAATCGCAAACTGTTGTTTCAACAGCTCTGTACGCTTTCTACGCACCCGAGGATTACCCTCACACCTTTTCTCGAGAGACTCCCAAAGTTCCTTCGACGTCCTTTGAGTCCGAAATGTGTGCAAAATATCTTGAGGTAAAGCCATACGGATTATGGAGAAAGCTTTGTTTTCGGCTTCAAATAATTTCTTGTCATCTTCTTTCATCATCTGATATGACAAGACCTTTTGACGGCCTTCAACTTCAGATACTGGCGGGACGTACCCTTCATCTATGCACACCCACATGCGCATATCATTGAATCGTACAAAATCTGTAAAACGGTCCTTCCACCAGTAATAGTCCTCAACTTTCATCAGCTTAGTGCATTTGCCTTCCCAACTTCGTGGTCCATTTCTAAGAATTTCTGAAGATTAGACATCTTTTCGAAAGAAATTGAATTGATCCTTAATTAATTTAATTCGAAACTAATGTGGATTAACTCTTTCGAATCTAGATAGATTCGAATGTAATTAGATTCCAATTTATTTGGGATTAAATTCGATTAAGTGTTTTAATTCAATTAAACTCGAAATATGTCAGATTCGAGATATCCTTAGATTCGATGGTCCTTAGATTCGAAGGGGAACAAACTCGAATTTCAGCAGATTCGAAACACAGATTCGAAACACGACTAGACTCGAAATAAACTCGAAACTAATGTAGACTCGAGATCCTATTCGAATGAAGCACTAGATTCGAAACAAGGTAGATTCGAAAATCTCTGAAATTGACTCGAAAGGAGCGTATTTAGGTTAGACTCGAGACTAAAGTGAAACCCTAATTACCCCTATAGATTCGAGCGCCGCAAACTCGAAAAACGGCTAACACTTTGATTTTTTGACGTTTTACAGATTAAATCACTATTTTTCGAATGAAAAATAATGATTTCGATCAAAAACGTGAAAAACCACAAAGTGTTTCCCGAATATGAATTTGCTAAGCTTGAAAACACGTTTTTGAGAGCAAAACCGTCCAACTAGCGTCAAGAAACCTAGAATGTATCTGATGAACACGAAGAACACCAAGAACACTCCGTAGGCTCTGATACCACTTGTAAGGTCTACGACTGCAAGATCTATCTAGACGCGGATCCGTGAACGAGTGCGGAATCCTCGTTGACGGTTAGACGGACAACTCTCAACCAACGGAACACGGAGACTATTAGACGCTGAACGAACGACACACGAACGATCCTACGAACTAATTCTCTCCGAAACGGCACTCACCTAGCTGATAAACTCGAGATCGCCTTTTGCTTAATTCCTCACGAATTCTGCTAAAAGTCCCTTAATGATTCGAGTCTATCCCTAATTATAGACCCTGATTCGAGTCTGTTGTGGGCCAAGCTCGAATCTGGCCCAAGGCCTATTCGAGTCTGTCCACAAGACACTCTCGAATCTAGCCCATTCGAATCTAAGGATACATTCGAATCTATCACAGATTCGAATGTCTTCCTTTACCTATTCGAATCTAGCCAATACACTTAAATACTTAAGTGATGAAACTTATGTTTTACTTATGCTTGAGTTAATCTTTGACCTTTATGTTTGAACTTCTTGTAATATGTTACATCAAGTTCAAACACACAATCAATAACAGACAAACACATATAAACATATATATCAAAACACTTGTTAATACTCAGAATATTACTTAAACCATAATGCAGATCGATTAGACTGCTATCGTCACACAGGGTGTACCAACAAGAGAGATTAAGCAAAAGGCGATTTCGAGTTTATCAAAGTTTTTAGTTTTGTTTCGGAGAGAATCAATTCGTAGGTGCGTCTGTCGCCGTTCGTACAGCTTGTTGATAGTCTCCGTGTTCCGAGTGAGAGTTGTTTCGGTCAACCTGTTAACGAGGATTCCGCACTCATTGACGGTCTCGCGTCTAGATAGATCTGTATTGTGAAGACCTTACAAGTGGTATCAGAGCCTAAGGGGTGTTCTTCGTGTTCATAAAAACACATCCTAGGTTTCTTGACGCTTTTGGACGGTTAATCTCTCTCATTTTTGTGTTTTTTTCGTGTTTTTCGAGCTTATCAAATTGGGATACGGGAAATACTTTGGTGTTTTTCACGTTTTTGATAGAAATCAATATTTTTCTTTGTAAAAATATTGATTTAATCTGCAAAACGTTAAAAAATCAAGGTATTAGCCATTTTTCGAGTTTGTGGCGCTCGAATCTGTTAGGAGTAATTAGGGTTTCCCTTAGTTTCGAGTCTAACAAAAAATCCGCTCCTGTGGAGTTTAATTTCGAGTGTTTCGAGTTTACAGGTTTCGAGTTTGTTTCGAATTTGGGCTAGAGTCGACTAGGGACATTCGAGTTTGTCTGGGGATCGACTTTGTTTGTGTTTCGAGTTTGCTTGGACCTTCGAATTTGAATACCTTCGAGTTTGTCACCATTTCGAGTTTAATTGAATTTCAGAACTTAATCGAATTTAATCCCAAATAGGTTTAAACTTGATTATATTCGAATTTACCTAAATTCGAAAGAATTAACTTAAATTAATTTCGAATTAAATTTATTAAGTTTAAATTCAAGTAATTTTGAAACAATGACAAATTTACTAAGGTTTCTGGAGATGGATCATGAGGTGGGGAAAGATAATATTCTGCCTAAGCTGATGAAACTTGAAGACTATTATTGGTGGAAAGATCGGTTTGCCGATTTTGTGCGTTTCAACGACATGCGAATGTGGATATGTATCGACGAAGGATACATCCCACCTCCAACAGAAGTTGAAGGCCGTCAAAGAGTCCTATCATATCAAATGATGAAGGAGGATGATAAGAAACTATATGAAGCCGAGAACCGAGCATTTTCGATTATTAGAATGGCATTACCTCAAGACATACTACCCACATTCCGCAATCAGAAGACATCTAAGGAGCTTTGGGAGACGCTGGAAAAGAGGTGTGAGGGTAATCCGAGGGTTCGTAGGAAGCGCATGGAGTTGTTGAAACAGCAGTTTGCGATTTTCAAGGCTTTGAAGGATGAAAAGCTAGACGACACCATCACCCGCTTTTATCATCTGCTGACAGAGCTTGAGAGTCATGGCATTGAGTATAACGATACAGAAAAGAACAATAAGCTTCTTGATACCTTACCAGCCAAATGGGCGATGTACGTGGCTATGATCAAGCTTGATGATGATAAGTATTATACTCAATCGTTGGAGGATGTAGTGGGAACGTTGCGGGCTTATCATTTCGAGCTACAGAAGGGCGAAACAGATTATGAAAAAGTCCAAAATCCAGCCATGTATTTTGGAAAATCAACAAAAATTTCAGCGGCAGCTGATATGAAGACTGCTACAGCGTTTTTCACCGGAGAAACGTCGTCACCAACTGAGACTGACGACACACTGAATAGAGTGTTATTAGGGTTGGGTAGATCGGAAGAATAGCAACCTCAGGCAACACCTGCATCAACATCTCAGGGCTACTCTAAGATGCCCATGAGCGCTAAATCGGCCGAAGAACATTTGAATCTATTGGCGTCATTTGTGGCCGCATATGGAAACTGCGTTCAAGGGAAAATAAACGATCCTGCACTCTGGGATGAAGATTACGATCAGGTAGACCCTGATGACCTTGAGGAGATGGATCTCAAATGGCAACTGGCCATGGTAACCCAACGGGTTAAACGATTCATCAAACGGACTGGGAGGGATCTGAATATGAATAATAAGGGGATTGCCAGAGAGTGTCAGAGACCGAAGGTTGATACTTACCAAGGGCAGAATCAGTCCCATGGACAATTTCAGAACCAGTCTCAACACAGATATCTTCCGAGTTCGTCATCCAGTCAAGCCAACATAGCTGGTCTGTTATCAAACGTCACATCAGACAGACAGCTGGATGGTACTTACGACTGGAGCTCACATCCGGAATCTAACGCTAGAGCCTTTATGGCTGAAGTCACTGAGAGTGGATGTGAAGGGGAAGAGCAGAACACAAGGGACAGCAGTCCGATGTGGGTGGAGAAGTCGAATGATCAGAATCTGGAGTTTGCCGCTCAAATGGCCAACGTCGAAACAAATCACACAAAGGAGATTACCACAGGTCCAAACAACAAATGGTTCGTCGACAGTGGATGCTCCAGGCACATGACAGGGGAAAGAAGTCTCCTTACAGACTTCAAGGGTGGGAATCGGGGATTTGTATCATTCGCAGGTAATAAAGGAGGAAACATCACGGGTACTGGAGTGCTCACTAATGGGACGATCAAGTTGGATCAAGTTTATCACGTTGATAAACTGGTTCACAATCTCATTAGTGTATCTCAAATCTGTGAAAAGAAGAATTCAGTGCTATTCACTGACACTGAAGCGTTAGTGCTAAAACCGGGGTTCAAGATTCCTGAAGAGTGGATATTAATGCGGGCACCAAGGAAGAATGACTTGTACATGCTCGATATGAACAAGCCGGAATCTTCGATGGGTCGAATCTGCTTACTGTCTAAAGCTTCGGAGACTGAATCAGTTTTATGGCACAGACGCATGACACACTTGCACCTAAGAAAAATGAACTATATAACGAAAAATGGGTTGGTGCAAGGTGTGCCTATGAAGAGTTTTCAGTTCCACGACCTATCTGAAGAAATGTTGAAGTCACTTACAGACGGACCAGCTGTGTTCTTGGAAACAATTCCTGATGTACCCACCGGCAACCCTCCAATGCCTGAAAGAACTGTTGAGGTAACTAACCTAACAGAGGCACAAAAGCGGAAAAAATTGGGGGATAAGACAGCTAGAAAATTGTTGCTGATATCCATTCCCAATGACATTTACACCTGTCTGACAAACACTAAAACAGCCAAATCCATCTGGGATGAGGTATGTATGTTGATGAGGGGATCAGACAGGACAACTACAAACAGAGCACAGAACTGCTTAATGACGTTCGAGAAATTCAGAGTTAGAGAAGGGGAATTTTTGGAGAATACGTACTTGAGGTTTGTTAGCTTAGTAAGTGAGATGAAGAGAAACGGTGTCACTAAGTCCAACTTAGACATCAACGTTAAATTTTTGAACGTGATTAATCTAGAATGGGAAAAGTATGCAATGATCAATCAACAGACAAAAGACATAGAGGACATAGATTTTCATATGCTCTTTGAAAACCTTAACAACTATCAGGAAGTTGTTTTAAGGAAATGTCCGGAAAGAAGAAAGCAGAAAAAGATACCGTTGATCCTTTAGCATTATTGGAAGACAAGAAATACAAGTATCAGCTAAGGAAGGAAAAATGTGTAGTCATAAGCAGCAGTTCATCTGAATCAGACTTATCAGATTCCTCAGCTTATTCTGAAATAGAAGAAATGAAGAAACAAATGGCCTTACTCACTAAGGCATTTCAGAAGAAGTTTTACCGAAAACCCACCATTAAAAAGATGAGATACAAAACTGGCTCACGAAAGTTTGATAAGATGGAGAAATAAGACAAGTCAGGTGAAAGCAGTGGAAAGAAAGCTGATAAATATGATAAATCTGAAAAGTCAGCTAAGAAGGACTCCGAGCAAAAATGCTACAACTGTGGCAAGCCAGGACACTATGCCCGAGAGTGTAGAATGCCTGTAGTGAAAAACATAGAATACTACACAAGAAAGGGACTTCTAGCAAAAGAAAAAGAAGCTGGTAAAGCTCTAATGGTTGAAGATGATCATTGGCTTCAACTATCTGAGGATGAAGACATCTTAGATGAAGATGCACATATCTGCTTAAACTCAGAGGTTTTTAACGAATCAGAACTGAGTGAGTCAATAATGGTTGCAGAAGATGAAGTATGGGTAGGGTTGACAGATGAGGAAAATGAAGAAAAAGGAAGAGTCTGATTAGGAACTGACTGAAGTAACAGCAATGATGGCAACAGGAGATGCTGGCGGCAGCAAAGATAGAGAAAGTGATGAATCAGATTCAGACAAATCAGAGAGCTCAGAGACACCTGAGGTACAATCTAACTCTGAATCTGAAAATGATAACTCCTGTATGCTTGAACAAAAACTAACACAAATGGCTTTCATGCTAAAGAAATTTGAAAATTCTTTAAAAGCCGAAAAGAAAAATGCTCATTCCTTGGAAAACAAGCTAAATCAAGAACATACGTTAGTGTTGGATTTTTCCAAGGATAAGGCATTAGCACTACGAGCTGTATGAGATTTGCAAGATAAAACAAATGATCTTCAAAGTCAAATCCAGGAACTGAATAACAATATATCTGCCTTAAAAGAAAAACTGAATTTGGCTGAATAAGAAGCATCCAGTTATTGTATAAAATATCATGCTATTTTTGAAGAAAGAACAAAACTTTACGAGAAAATAAAATCATTGGAAGATGAGTTTATCAAACAAGATCAACCAGATCAAACAATATATTTAAACCAACCTAAAGATAACAATTTTTATAATTCTAAATCTGGTATAGGTTGGAATAACCCTAAATATCTAACATAGGCAATTTCAAATTCTCCTACTTTATATGATGTCAGATACATGAATTTAGGATTACAATGACATTTATGAAAACATCAGATGAAATAGAATCAAGTGAAGATGCAAAAAGGCTAAGATCTGATAAAATGCAAAATTCTGTTGATTATAACAGAATAAATGAATCTAATCAAAATTCTTGCATTAATGAGGAGTATATTCAGACATATTCTGACAAGGATTTATCTGAAAATTGTAACACCTTCCCCGATCCCGGAAATGCCACGTCAATACAATACACAGGTGGCAATAACGCAATAACTCTATAACACATAAGTCAGGAGGATACACTGAAATCACTGATAATTTAAAACTTTCACATTAACATTGTAAACACATAGAATCCACTAGACTACAACATCCCATAAGACACGAACACTAACAAAAGCAGATACGTCTCCCACTGACAGCAAATCCCTGATCAGCAAACCCGGCTAACGATCTCTTCCCTGATCCCCTGAACATGGTAGACTCGAATACGTAAGCTCGGAAGCTCGTGAGTACTCGAGGGTTACACTCTGCACAATAAACATATAACATGCGTACACATAGCACATACGCACGCACAAGCTCTATCTCTGACACTGGCAATCAACAGCATAAGTAGGTATGAACACACAGAATGAGATCCACACCCCTGCACACAGAATCACTGAATGGGGGACCCTTCCCCAGCTAACGACCGCGGCCGCGGTGGTTAGCCACAACCCTGTAGCACGGGCGCGAACTGGCTACACCTGCAGTGTATACACGCCCCAAGGACTGTTAGGGACAGTCAACCCGCACGATCACACATCGCGAATTACCGTCCGTATGGAACTCATCACGGACCCCCGGACAGGATCTCATCTCATGCACATATATCACATATGTAAGAACAGAATCATACCTGCGCTCGCGTCCCTGTCTCGTACACAGTATACACATAGCAGCTACAGATCAATACTCGTAAAATAATCACGCGATTTGGAAATGACTCGTGTACTCACCTGGTTAATCAACTAATCTCGGAATCTCTGACTCGGCACGGCTCGCGGACTCGTCCCTGAAATCACACAAATCCCAAAACATTAATCTCGATTCTAACCGACACCACAACCCGACTCACAATAAACGCAACCCAACTCGAACTCAAAACAACCCAATGGAACCCCGAACGCTTATTCCGAACCCGACCCAACAATCCCAAACGGAACACGACCAATAAATAATCCAACGAAATCCGACCGATAGATCACATAACCCAAACACAACTATTATAAGCAAACACGACTCAAAACACGGCCCCAAACCAACAACCGCCGCCAAAAAACCCACCTGACCAGCCGCCGCATCGCGGCCCGCGCCCAGGCAACACGGCCGCGCTGCGATCGCTGTCGCGCCACGCTCATCGCGCCCGCGCTCAACGTCTGCAACAGCTTCCTGCTCGATTTCCAAGGCAGTTCCAGGGGCTTCAACGCCCAAATTTCGACTCCAGCCTCCGAAATTCACATCATACAAACATATAACAAACTCACAACTTCCAAAACCAACTCTGACATCACATACACATCACACATACGATTTTGGCAATCAAAATTCATGAAACCTTACCTCTTCAAGCTCTAATTCAAAAGAAGAAGATGAAGAACACACTTCTTGAATCTACCAAGCTTTTGCTGCTGGAATGGTCCCAAACACACACATAACACACACTTTTTGGTTTCCAAAATGAAGAAGGGGGAAGAAAGAAACGCACGTATATGTTTTCACCTTTTTTTACGGGTTTCGACCCGATAACCCGAACCCAATACCCCAATTTCACAATTAATATCCACTTAACCCAATTAATTCCACGAACTCAAATATATAATTAATCCACTAAATTAATTACTCGGAGACACGTAACTCATAATCCCGACACGTATAATCCACTACTCGGGCTCTCATTGGACCCACGCAATAATAATATATTAAACCTCCACAAAAATAATTACACGCAATTATCTCGAAAATGGGATGTTACAAATCCTCCCCTCTTAAAAAGATTCCATCCCCGGAATCTATCACAAGCCATTCGCAAATAGACATCTCTTATGTTAAATCCTCGAAACATTAACTCATAGCTCTTGATAAATTCGCATTTAAACTCTGAATGGCACAATCATCACTAATACATATTTTCATTTCACAGTTAGTCAATCCGCTAATAACTCAATTAAATCCTCTAAGTCCCAAACTTGCAATTGGTGTATCCCCTATTCACAGAATCTTCTCGTGGCGTTACCTCATTAGCCACTCGGTCCACATTTAATTTCAATCCATCGATCTTCACTCTCTTTTATCACATACTCGCATAACCCTATATAGATCATCCAGTAACACAGCAGATCTTCAATTCCACTCATAGCATCACATAAAGATATCTCCGTCGAATCATTAAACGCAAGCTCATAAACATAGTTAAACTCATAAAGGGATTAAATCCACTCACAATAAACTAATCCACTATCACGACAAAACCCTCGACTCTTTTCACCACAATAGATAAACGCATCTTACAAAACGCAATATCATAGATATGGATAGCACACACAAGAATTTAAATCGACTATCAATATGATAATCCACTAGCACATCACAACACATTCGCAATAAATACTCATATGGCTCACATAACTCAACAGGATTGATCCACTTAACATAGCGCAATGCCCGACCCCAGAACTCTTATAACCCATCTTACCACAATATATCCCACTCTCACACACATACCCAGATATAACAATCCATTTAACCCAGGCACAACCATTCCACCCCTCTGTCACCGAATCACATAATCACAGAAAGAACGAAGCAGTCACACGCAACAGAACACACACACTTATCACAGACATAGTCCAACAACCCGCCCCACACTAACACATACTCAAGGCAGTTCAGAAAAAAAAACATACCTGAAACCACATCAGCAGCATCTCGAGCTTCCTCTGCAGTCGCCCGAAAGACCCGACACCTTGCCCTGATATCAGGACGACCAGATGACGACGGCTCCGCTCTGGCCCCACTAGAACTCGCACCCTGCACCGCAGGCCCCGGCTCCGGACAATCTCGCACTCTGTGCCCCGGCCTCCCACAACGGAAGCACAATGGCTCCGGGACAGTACACGTGGCGGCAGCATGCCCCCGCTGACGCATCGATAACACCTAGGCACGCACGGCCCACTATGGCGACGGTGGCATCTCGGGCACTCCCGTTCTCCAACCGAACTGTCTCCTCTATCGCCCCAATCTCGAGGTCTCTGCCCTACGCTGCTCTGGCTCTGCCCTGTATATCGCGAACTCTGCCTCTGACTCTGATTATCTGATCGCTGGCTCCGCCCCGGTCCACTTGACCTCCGCTCTCTATCCCTGTCTCTATCTCTATCTCCGTCTCGCCTGTCTCTCGAACTCTTGCCCGAAGGTCGCTCCCTGGAATCGTCTCTGGAATGCCTCCGGTCTCTCGAGGACCGCTCGGGAGTCCTCACACGTCGGCGCTGAAAGGATGGGTCCTCTCTCTGCTTGGCTATCTCCGCTCTCTGATGCGGCCCATCTCTAACGCTCTGGCGAAGGTAGGTGTCTCATGCATTCCAACAAACTCTCTAATATCAGCCCGCAGTCCATCAATAAATGCATCGACCTTTCGCTGCTTGGTGGCGATGTGATGGGTGGCGAACTGCGAATACTCATTAAACTGGTCCACGTACTGCTGCACCGTCATCTCGCCCTGCTGCAGATGCAAGAACCGACGCTCCATCTCTCGTCTCTCATCTCTAAGAATATACTGTAACTCAAACACAGCTCTAAATTGATCCCACGTCATCACATAAGCCGCAGAAGAAGTCGTAGCTGACTCAATAGATTTCCACCATTGGGATGCTCCTCCTCTCAACAAATAAGCTGCATATCCCACCATATCTCTCGGCTCCACATGCGCAACTCGAAAAGCAGCCTCTACCTCGCGCTCCCAAGCCATAGCCATCCCTGGCTCACCCCCGCCTCTAAACTCTGGTGGATTCCCGGTCATGAAATCTTTAACCGAACCCCCTCGCCGAGACGTAGATGAAGAGGCACCCGTACCCGTATCCTGACCACCCCCAGCACGTGGTCCCATACCCTGATCCTGTTCCCGCTCTTGCTCTCTCTGCTGCCTGTAAAACTCTGTCAATACCCCCAGAAGCTCTGACTTGCGAATAAACTCGTCCCTTGCCGGCTTACCCGCGCCAGATTCCTCGCCCTGATCTGCCATAACTATCTGCACAAACCAAAACAGTTGAGAACCATAGATAGATCACCCAGTGTTATACACTAAGCCAGGTTAGTTAATTCCGCTAAAATCAATCGCAATAGATCCCCCACGGATCGAAACAAGGTTTAGGTTATGCATCCACTAATGATACTCAGACTTCAAACCACAAGCTCTGATACCATGCTGTAACACCCTCCCCGATCCCGGTAATGCCACGTCAATACAATACACAGGTGGCAATAACGCAATAACTCTATAACACATAAGTCAGGAGGATACACTGAAATCACTGATAATTTAAAACTTTCACATAAACATTATAAACACATAGAATCCACTAGACTACAACATCCCATAAGACACGAACACTCACAAAAGCAGATACGTCTCCCAACTGACAGCAAATCCCTGATCAGCAAACCCGGCTAACGATCTATTTCCTGATCCCCTGAACATGGTAGACTCGAATACGTAAGCTCGGAAGCTCGTGAGTACTCGAGGGTTTGACTCTGCACAATAAACATATAACATGCATACACATATCACATACGCACGCACAAGCTCTATCTCTGACAGTGGCAATCAACAGCATAAGCAGGTATGAACACACAGAATGAGATCCACAGCCCTGCACACAGAATCACTGAAGGGGGGGGGGGGGACCCTTCCCCAGCTAACGACCGCGGCTGCGGTGGTTAGCCACAACCCTGTAGCACGGGCGCGAACCGGCTACAGGCCCTGCCGTGTATACACGGCCCAAGGACTGTTAGGGACAGTCAACCCGCGCGATCACACATCGCGAATCACCATGCGTATGGAACTCATCATGGACCCCTAGACTGGATCTCATCTCATGCACATATATCACATATGTAAGAACAAAATCATACATGCGCTCGCGTCCTTGTCTCGTACACATAGCAGCTACACATCAATACTCGTAAAATAATCGCGCGAATTGGAAAAGACTCGTGTACTCACCTGGTTAATCTACTAATCTCGGAATCTCTGACTCGGCTCGGCTCGCTGACTCGTCCCTGAAATCACACAAATCCGAAAACATTAATCTCGATTCAAACCGACACCACAACCCGACTCACAATAAACGTAACCAAACTCGAAGTCAAAACAACCTAACGGAACCCCGAACGCTTATTCCGAACCCGACCCAACAATCCCACACGGAACACGACCCAATAAACAATCCAACGAAATCCGACCGATAGATCACATAACCCAAACACAACTATTATAAGCCAACACGACACAAAACACGGCCCCAAACCAACAACCGCCGCCCAAAAACCCAGTGGACCAGCCGCCGCATCGCGGCCCGCGCCTAAGCAACACGACCGCGCCGCGATTGCTGTCGCGCCGCGCTCATTGCGCCCGCGCTCAACGTCTGCAACAGCTTCCTGCTCGATTTCCATGGCAGTTCTAGGGGCTTCAACCCCAAATTTCGACTCCAGCCTCCGAAATTCACATCATAAAAACATATAACAAACTCACAACTTCCAGAACCAACTCTAACATCACATACACATCACACATACGCTTTTGGCAATCAAAATTCATGAAACCTTACCTCTTCAAGCTCTAAATCAAAAGAAAAAGATGAAGAACACACTTCTTGAATCTACCAAGCTTTTGCTGCTGGAATGGTCCCAAACACACACATAACACACACTTTTGGGTTTCCAAAATGAAGAAGGGGGAAGAAAGAAACGCACGTATATGTTTTCACCTTTTTAACGGGTTCTGACCCGATAACCCGAACCCAATACCCCAATTTCACAATTAATATCCACTTAACTCAATAAATTCCACGAACTCAAATATATAATTAATCCACTAAATTAATTACTCGGAGACACGTAACTCATAAACCCGACACGTATAATCCACTACTCGGGCTCTCATTGGACCCACGCAATAATAATATATTAAACCTCCACTAAAATAATTACACGTATTTATCTAGAATTGGGATGTTACAAAAATATTACATATTCTCAAAAGCTATATTTACCAACTTCAATTCTTGAAAAGATGAACTCTGATCTAGAATTGAAAAACAAAACTTTTGAGACAGAAAATCAAAATCTTAAGGCTGAACTTAAATCTTTGGAACAAAAGTTGCAACAACAGCCTCAAAAACAAATCAAAATCAGATCAACCACCTTCAATTCAACTTGATTCTTTTAATTCTGAGAAAGATTTTGATCTGTATATGAACTCAGATTTTAACTTATTGGAAGAAATGTTTATTAAAATAAATGAGTTTGTATAACCATTACATAACAAACAACTTGATGATTCTAAAGAACGTGTTAGAATTCTGAAAAGATCATCTACAGACTCAAAGAATTCATCAGAAAATTCACCAAATTTATCACTGAAAAATGAGAAAACAAAAGTTCATTTTGTAACTCCTACTTATGAAAAAGGTGAATCATCTTCCACAAGGGACTCTATTGCACGAAAGGTCCAAATTGCCAACGGTAAGAATATTTTACAGGAGAAACAAGCTTCTAAAATGACTAATTCTCATGTTTCTTGTATGTCAGATAATATTGTGAAAGGTTCTCGGAAGCAAGAATGGAGAAAGAAGCAGAGAGAAAAGAAAAACAAGAGTATAAAACAAGAGTGGAGAGTCAAAGAAACTGTTGTTACAGAGAGGATTAGACAATTTGAAAATTCTGTCTGTAATAAAAATTTTACTGATATATCTTGTACTAAATACTCTCCGACTGCCTTAATTACTTTGAATTCTGTTTCTTGTAAATCAACGCATGCTAAATCTGATAAGTTTGTATGGCTACCAAAGAAAAAGGATCCATCTTTTAAACAGAAAAAGGTTCCAAAGCAGCAACTTTTAAAATCAGTTCCACATCGAACTGTACAAAAATGGATACCGAAAAGTACATTTAGAAGGTGGGTTCCTAAAATAAAAGAAATGTCTAATGAGAAAATCAATACCAAACCACATGATTTACCGAAATCAAAAGTACCCAACTATAAGTGGGTACCTCGCGTTTTATTTCGTCTTATAGGTAAATCATGTGTGGTACCTTGACTCCGGCTGCTCAAAGCACATGACCGGACAGAAAGAAACCCTCACAAACTTTGTTGATAAGTTCTGTGGGACGTTCCGATTCGGGAATCATCAATTCTGTCCGATCAAAGGATATGGGAGTCTTGCGTATGATTAAATAACAATTCAGAAAGTCTTCAACGTTGACGGTCTCGGTCACAATCTGTTCAGCATTGGACAACTCTGTGACAATGGATTAGAGGTCAACTTCAGAGCAAATCGTTGCAGCATAAGATCTGGAGAAGGAAAAGAAATCCTTGCAGGCAATAGGAAAACTAATCTGTACTCAATAGACCTAGCCTCAATCAATTTGAAGAAGGATGTGTGCTTAATATCAAAAGCAACATCTAAAATTTCTTGTATGTGGCATCACCGCCTTTCTCATCTAAATTTTAAAGAACTAACCAACCTTGCAAAGGTGGGTTAGTCAATGGGCTACCAACACTCAGGTTTGAAAAAGAGCAGTTGTGCGCAGCCTGTGAAAAAAGAAAGATGGTTAGAGCTTCTCACAAGTCCAAAACTGAACACTCGTCAATGAGAGCATTGGAACTACTTCATATGGACTTGTGTGGACCAATGAGAGTACAGAGTATAAACAAGAAACGATATGTGTTGGTAATAGTCGATGACTACCCCAGATACACATGGGTATTCTTCATGCGTTCCAAATCAAATACTACTGAGATAATAATAAACTTCATCCGTAGAATTCAAGTTAAGTTGCAGCTCTCAGTTCAAAGCATCAGATCAGATAATGGGACAGAATTTAAGAACAAATCTCTCGAGTCGTTTCTGAATTCTGTGGGAATAACACATCAATCCTCAGCAGCTCGTAGTCCACAGCAAAATGG
>JAANYP010008963.1:0-15000 GCA_020465985.1 Centrapalus pauciflorus | reverse complement strand
ATTGTTGGATTTAAATGTTTTGTTATTCCAGTACATTTAGATTTCAATTAGTTATTTTATTTGTTTTGATTTAAAGTTTTGCTATGTTAATACTTTAGTGAAAATTACAAAGTATTTTCAGTGAAATGGAATAAAACATATTAATGTACAAACTTGTAAATCAAAAAGACTAAAATACTATAGTCACTTAAGTCAAAATATGTTTTATTTGTTTACACCTAAATATTTTGATAATTTTTACTTAATATTAACGTAGAAAAAATTTAAATCAAAACAAATAAAATAATAATCGAAATCTAAATGTACATGCATAACAAAATATTTAAATCCAACAAATAAAATAATAAATTTAAGTAAAATTTAAATATATATTTATTTTACAAAATAAATAGGTATAATAATAATAATATAAAATAATAATAATAATAATAAGAGTAAATTACATAAATGGTCCCTGTGGTTTATAGCAAATTTCAGGTTTCGTCCCTAACTTTGAAAAATTACACTGATAGTCCATATTTAGAAACCTTGTCACGTTTTCAGTCCCTAAGCAACTCAATTTTTTAAAAATTCCAATTTTGCCCTTGAGAATTAATTTCACATATGGTCCCTAATCAATTAATTTAGTTTTTCTTTATTTATAAATTATTTGTATATTTATAATTGTTTTATTAATAAATAATATTTTACTTATTAGTATAAAATTTTAATTTTCAATTTATTTATGTTATTTATCTATATATTAATTAGTTTCATTGTTATTATTGTTATTTTTATTATTATCTACATTCATTCGTTTTGACAAAAGTATTTATTTTTTTCTTAATTTTTGTTTTATAAAATTTTTCCATCTATCTATATATTTAATTAATTTATCCATCTTATCCTCATATATTAATTTTTAAATGCTATTAATGTTGTTTTTAAAATTCTAAACATGAAAAATATGTACATTCATTTATAAATTTTATAAATTATTCATTATTATTTTATAGATTTTTATTAGTAGACTAGTGTATATTCTACATATAAAATAGTGCTACTAAATTTGTGTTATTTCTAATAAATTTTAACAAGCTTATAAATTTTTTTAGCATTTTTACAACCCTATGCCCTTATGTTACACTCATAAAAATTTTAAAAATGCTAAAAAGATTACACATTTTAGGGAAATTTTCATATATATATCCTTGTAAAATTTTAATATTAAACCCCAACAATAATAAATTTTAAAAATAAATAAATATCATTTAAAATAGTCATTTGGATATCTATGTGAGATTTTAAAGGTTTAAAAGAATATATATATATATATATATATATATATATATATATATATATATATATATATATATATATATATGTAATAAGGATGTTAGACATTTTATTTCGATGATAGGGAGTTGTTTTGTAATAATTATTATCTTAGTATTTAGTCTTGTATTTATTTCCTTGTAGTTTATTTCTTTGTAATAGTCAAGGGACCAAAGTTGTCAATGTTCCATTCTTAATTAAAGGAGCCTAGAAATAGGCTCCTAGGGTTTTGTAATGCTTTACACGGTTGAAATTGAATGATATAGAGCAGCCGCCACTTTTAATATTCTCTCATCATTCCTTTTGTCTTTCTTCATCATTACTTGATTATTGAGCTTTGTTCTTCTTGGGTATTGATAAGAAATCATTAAGGTGCTGATAATATACGGGATAACAGATTTACAAAGGAAGTTTACAAGGATATATAAGTAATATTTGAAGTTTACAATGATATATATATATATATATATATATATATATATATATATATATATATATATATATATATATATATATATATATATATATAATTCCCTTCAAATTGTTTAAAGTTTATTGGAAATAATAATTTACTAACACTTTTTTATATGTAGAATATACAATAGTTCAGTAACAAAAATCTATAAAATAAGAATGAATGTTTTTTACAATGTATAAATGAATGTACATATTTTTCAGGTTTAGAATTTCAAAAACAACACTAATAGCATTTAAAATTTAATATACGAATATAAGAAGGGTAAATTAACTAAATATACCAATTGTTTGCAATATTTTTATAAAACAAAAAGTAATAAAAAAATAAATATTTTCGTCCAAACGAATGAATTTAGATGATGATCATAATTATAATAATAAACGCATTAATATATAGATAAATAAATAAATAATATGTAATCAAGTTTTTATACTAATAAGTAAAATATTATTTATTAATTAAACAATTATAAATATACAAATAATTAAATATAAAGAAAAACATATTAATTGATTAGGGACCATATGTGAAACTAATTCTTAAGGGCAAAATTGGTAATTTTAAAAAATTGAGTTGTTTAGGGACTGAAAACGTAACAAGGTTTCAAAATATGGACTACCAGTGTAATTTTTCAAAGTTAGGGACGAAACCTGAAATTTGCTATAAACCACAGGGACCATTTATGTAATTTACTCTTTTTTTTATTTCAGTTAAAAAATAGACTAAAATACATAAATGGTCACTGTGGTTTATATGAAATTACGGTTTTGGTCCCTGAAAGAATTTTATTACACCACAAGTACCTAAATCGAAAAGTTGTAATATTTTGGTCCCTGAAACTAACGGAGGTTAACTTGAGCCGTTAGTTTCAGGGGCATTTTTGTCCTTTTGAATTTCAGGGACCATTTATGTACATATCATACTTTCAGAAACCAAAATGTTACAATCTTTTTATAATTTAATATAATTTTCATAGTTTTCATATATATATATATATATATATATATATATATATATATATATATATATATATATATATATATATATATATCAAGAAGAAAAAGGAACAAAATTGAAATTACCAAACTTGTGATTGAGATAAGGCAAAATCGTCATTTTTAAAAAATTTTAAAATAGAAGGACATATTTTGCAAGTAAAAAGTGGTTTGAGGGACCGTCACTGCAACTTTGGAAGTTGAGGGACCATTTTCATAATTTTGAACAAACCACAGGGATCATTTTTGTAATTTACTCTTTAAAATTTAATAAGAACTAGAAATTATAAAAATGACTAAAACTGAAAATAAATTACATAATTGAGGGACCAAAATTGTTATTGAGAAAATGGCAAACCCGACATTTAAAAAAGTTAACAGAAAAATGATTCAATTTTGCAAGTACATAGTGTTTTGATGGACAATTTATGCAATTTTTAAAAACTAGGAACCATATCCATGTATTTGACCAAACTACAGATACCAATTTTGTAATTTACTCGAAATTTCATAATAATATTTTTAGTTTTTAATTTTCTATTATTTCTTATTTATTTAATTCTATTATTACAATCTTTAACAACTATTTTTTTTTAATTTCATTAAATTTATTTATTAACAATTTTTATTTTTCATAACCTTATCAAAATTTTAAAATATATTCTTAATATTTATTTTAGGTTTAGATAATGTTCGCTAATTTATTCACAATGATAAATACGAATCATTCCAATTTTCACTATTGCCAAAAGAAGAAATTATGAACCATCCCCTTTTATTTTTTTTCCAAACAAAATAATATTAACCATTCTGGCTTTTAGTTTATCAATCTAAATGAGTTGTTGTTTTTTATTTAAAAAAAGAAAATTCAAAATGGATTGCAATATTTTTTATTTAGAAAAACTATAAACCGTAATTATTCATAGTGTTGTTAAAAACTAAAAAAAGAGTTAATTACAAAAATGGACCCTGTGGTATATCCTAAACATTGGATTTGGTCCCTGAACTTTCAATTTTGCAAAAACGGTCATTATTTTCACTGTTTGTTTGCAATTTTGGTCCATCAACCTATTAACTTTTCTAATATGACCAAATTACCCTTATTTTAGTGCAAACCATAGGGACCATTTCTGCAATTAATATTTTAACTCTTTTTATTCTTAATTAAATAATTATTTTTTTGTGTTACTTAACCTTTATAAACTACAAAAAAAAAAAAAGAATTATTTAATTATTTATGTTGGTCCATATATGATTTAAATACTTTTTAGTCTTAATTATTTTTAATTAATGTGAAATATAGTTTCCTAACAATCAATCAACAATATCAAATTATCAAGAACAATAAATGGAATTAACACTGACCGAATGATTATATTGAATGTAGACAGAATCGGTTACAGAGAGAATATAATCTTCTTCAACAGTGACCTTTTACTCTGATTTCTATGCGTGGAAAATACTTGTCAGATCTATTACAAATAGAAAGTCAAAGATACTATATATACATTTCTAAGAACTATCAAGGAAATACAAAATAGCCCCTAGACTTTGTTTCCATCAATTAAAACATAACCTAACATTCTCCCCCTTTGATGGAAAAAGCAAAGTCTTTAAATTAGTAAAACCAGCTTTTGTTCAAATCTTCTAATACTTTTACGATCCGAAAGCCTCCATTCAATCTTTGAAATAAACTCAACCATGAGTCTTCGGTCGTTAACAAACAAAGCTCCTTTCTTCGTCTTTCTTTTCTGATCTGCTGCAAGCTTTCCTTTCAAACCACTTAACACTTTAATCGGAGTCCATCTGAAAACTTGTTCAGCTCTACACTTCTCATTGCTCTTAACTTCTTATTTCTATCCTTGTACATGACTGCTGGGTACTTCACCATGATCACTTGAAATTCTTTCAGCTCGCCAGCAAACTTGATATCTCTGTGAGGCGCTGTCATGTTGATTTTCCTCATACCCCGTTCAACCCCTATCTGTAGATATTGCACTGACATCAATACCAATTTGGTATGCATGAAGTGAAACAGTGTCTTAAGTGCAAATCTGCAGTGTTCATTTTGTTTGTTTCTGCACAATTCATCAAAAAGATCTTCAATGTCTACCAAGTGCATGTTGAACATACCAGCTTCTGTGAACACATAGGTATTTCCATCTGATCTAGTGACAGTGAACTTTGGATTGGAAAATCTTGACAAATCTTTCCTTTTCTATCTTTACCAGATCGACTATTCTGAATTCACTCTTGACCTTCTCAACCTCCTGTGTTTTATTTCTCAAAAAGCTGGCATAATTGACCAGATTCGGCATGTTTGGCTCTAGCACTCTAAACAACTTGAGAAATGAACAAGGTGCTTGTTTCTTGCAAAATATCCGTTTCTCCAGAATATCTTCAATGTATGGCATCTTGTTCCTTTTTCTAATGAACTCTGCCGATCTATTCTCTGGAAGCTCAAGTTTCTTCACCTTCTTTTTACTGATCTCATCCTTATTCAATAATGTCAGCATGTCTTGTATTTCCCTCTGAACAACTTGTTGGGCTTCAAATCTAAGTCTATGTTGTTTCTTAGACTCATCTGCAAGCACATATTCGTTGAAGAATCTATCCATCACCTCAACCTCATTCAGTACAACTTTTTCTTGTGCAACACTGCTTTCAACTGGAAACTCTTCAAATTCCTCCTTAACTTGAATAACCACCTCAGGCTTTTCAACCGTTGGTGTCGATTCAGTATCCTTCAAAATCTCCTCAACTAACCCTTCCTCCTCCTCAATCCTTTCAGCTCTGAAATCAACATCAGTTAAGGCAATTATATCATCATCTTCCGACACTTCAATGTACTCCTCCCTCTCTTCTCCTATTCCTTGAATACTTAGCTCATGACTCTTATCTTGAATGTCTTCATCTGAATCAATATATTCAACAAAATGATAAATATCAGACTGAATGCTCAAAGGAACTGGAACATCTTCATGAAGAATCAATCCCAGCTCTCTTTGTTCACCAGCTGATTCTTTTGAGCCCCCAGCCTCTTTCTCTTAAACTTCCGTCTCCTTTTCTAGGTATGCAATCATCAATACCCCAGGTGTTGATTCATCAAGCTTTCTCCTTTTCTCCCCCTCACGAGGAGCATCATCGGAGTCCTCATCATGCTCATCATGTTTCCTCTTGGATGAGGAAGCTTGAGCCTTACACGTCTCTTCTACCGCAGCCACCCTCTCTGATAAATTTCCCAATGTTGTTATCACAGTACTTTCCAGGCTTATCATGCGTTCTCTCATTTCATCAAACTGGTCGAACACAAAATCTTTCAGTTCTTCTTTCAATTCTTCAATTGCTTTATTTGGCTCAGACTGCTTTACTGATTCCTCTGCAACATCCTTCCCCTTTAAAAACTTATGGATGTTTGACATCTGGGCCATTACCTCAGCCAATTGAGTAGATACATGCGTGTTTACTCCAGCCACAGCTTCATTCAACGCTTTAGTCAATGTTGATTCAATAACGAATGGGGATAACGCACCACTGGGTCACGTAGACTTCCAGTTGTCACAGCAGTCGAACTTGTAAAAAGTACTTCTGTGTGGCCAGTGCTCAGAGTTGGTAAAGTTGTTTCTCTGACTGGACTTCCACCCTCTTCAAGTGACGGAGCAACAAATGCTTCCGTTACTGAGGATGTTCCAGTGGGAACACGAAGTTCAACCACACTAACTTCAACAAATGAATGTGACTCGAGTGTCCTAGGCTGTATAGGAGCTAGACTCAGTGATTGAAGTGAAGTCGTACACACGGGCAGCTGTGTACTTGTTTCAATATCCATCAAGTCCAAGTGACTTTCGGATAGATTATATGGTTCATCCCTGTGCTCAATTGAAACAATCTCCTGTTGAGAGGAGACTGAGTGGAATGTTGGGTGTGCAATCGTCAGTGGGATACTGACTTCTTCAATGCTAACTCTCATAGGAGAGCTAACAGTAGATGTTGTTATATCCCGGCTTTCTAGGTTAATGGTTACCCGCACACTCTCTTCAGCAATGCTCACAATATCTATCATCATACCACCTCCCTCATGATGATCACCTCCATCATCACCATCATCATCATCATCTCCTTCTCCTTCTTCTTCTTGGATATCCGACAACGTTCTCTCGGAATCAGATCTTTCAGCTTCTTCCTTACCTCCCCTTACACCAACATCTCCCTCACTCACAGATTGGGCAACCTGAACTTCAGCCCCTTGCTGAGGTTCCTCTATTATTAAAGCTCCTGGGGTAAGAGATCCCGGTTCCTGGGTCTCTATCGGAGCATGATCTATCCTATACAATCTCACACGCTCACTCTCTTGATCCGCATATTTTAGCAAAGACTCTGGGATTGGCATAATATTTGCATTTGGTGAGTCCGACACTTCGTGTAAGCTCATCATCACATAATCCGGACATCGCTGTGAATTGGCTCGCTTCGGAATATTGTCATTGGCACGAAGAATTCCTCGGATAAGAATTTGTATGAATCTCTGAAGCGGAACAAATTTTCTTGCTCTATTTGTAGTTTTTGCAAGAACAATCTCTTTTAAATCCTCCCATATGCACTGAGCATAATCATAATGCTTGTTGAACGCTATTCCATGAAATATCCTTAAGCAATGAATGCTGCATCTGTCGATGCCTGTGTGCTTTGACGTCATACACCTATTTATGATTCCAAACAGTGTGTACCATTCTCCATTCAAACCATTCCTACGGAATTTTGAGCTCTTTGGTAGTGGCTTTGAGTAGCCCAAGCAGATCAGATCATGTACCAGCTCCTCATCTGACACAAAGTCTTCAAAATCAGCCAACTCTGGGAAGTTAATTGTGTCTATACGTCTAGGAAGAAATAGATTGTGACGAAGTCTGGCGAGAGTGATTTTTGTTTTGAACTGGTCTATTGTAACTTTGAAGTGATGATTGCCGTCAGCAGGAACAAATTTGACGGTGTGCCAAAATTGTTGTAGGTATACCTGTGGGATAGAGGGTTTGTATTGAAGCAGATAACCTAACGGATGGCCTTTTAGAATGTCAACAATGATAGGATGACTAACTTTAATAACCTTGGTATCTAGGCGATGGTTATTATCTCGGAAAGGTAGGCAATGTTTAGGTTTAACTAACTGGTTATCTGGGATAAAGTTTGACTGTGAGGGACGTGCAACTGAAGTAGAACGAACAGGTGTAGAAACAAGGGTATGATTGGATGATGAATGGGAGTCAGATGAATTGGAGTTCTGAGACTGTACTGGAGATGCCATTTGAACACCTGTAAACCAAAATAAAATGTCATGTTAGTCAGACCATGTACACAAATGACAACCTTCAAAACATAGAAAAATTGTAACATTTTATCAGAAATCGTAAAAAATTGTGATTTTCTGTTTAAGGCATCGGGATTCCAGACAATAATAGATTATTATTGAAAGGACTCCAGAGTCAATCGTTTAGAGACCAATGTTAGAAAAACACAAATTTATAACAATTTCTTAAAAAATGTGACATTTTCCTTAAAACATGAAAAATTCCACACTTAGAAAAAATTTTCTGTTGAAACTCGAATGAAACCACAAGTTTCTCGAATGACTCTTGAACAATATCGGGTGACACATGAAACAACTTGACTGTCTATGAATAAACTCGAATAAGCCTATACAAAACTCGAATGACATATACATGAAACTCGAATAAACCATGACACAACTCGAATAGTTATTGATTCAACTCGAATGAGTCTTGAAAATTCTCGAATAAAATACATGTTAAACTCGAATGTAACATATACTAAACTCGAATGGAACATTAGAATCTGTGGACTCTCTTTGATGTCTAACACTCAACTCGAATGACTAAGATATTTTCTCGATAAGTACATTGCCCCAACTCGAATAAGCTTTAAGTGTTCTCGGTCAATGTGTCTATCGACATGTAAGTTCTGAAAATGTTCTAAGTGCAACAAACTCGCATGATACACATATGTTTCTCGAATAAACCCTTAGTCAACTCGAGTGACACAAATACTTTCTCGAATATCATTACAAACAACTCGATTAACTCTTGGGTTTTCTCGAGTCTTATTTGAATCAACTCGAATGTCTCTTGGAGTTTCTCGAATATAGCTTGATGCAACTCGAATGACCCTTGGACGTTTCTCGAGTATAGCTTTAATCGAGAAATTCCTGTTTGTTTTATTTACAAGTCCAAAATACACTGATTTTACGAATTTTATTTCAGGGATCTTTTTTAGTGATTTAAAACTTGTATCCCCTTCGAAAATGCATTTTAAACACATTTGCTTTACTGAACTTTGAACAAAAACAACTTTAAAGTTGCTAAAAATTCAAATTTCAGATTGATGAAGAACACGAAACTGTTTCATCATCAAAATCAAACATTCTGTTTGTGTGATGAAAGAATGACTTATGAAATTTTAGATTCATGGTCATGAATACAATACGAACCTCATCACACATTTAATTTCATTTTCATGATCAAATATCATGAATCTCCATGGACACTCAAGAACACAAAAAAATACGAACACAGATTCACATGCATATTCAAAAAACTGAAATGAACTATGTAATAATACAAGAAACAGGTTAAAAAAAACTTTACTCACAATTATAACGAACTTGTTTCTTGAATCAGATGAAGATATGTGGGTTTTTAGATTGCTTAATGGTGAAGGAAGCTTTTTGAAGAAGATGGGTATTTCGGTTTCTTGAAAAAGTAACTTTGAAATTTGAATTTAAAATTTATACATGTAGATACCCGGCCCATTTTTGAAAAACAATTTAGCCGGCCCACCTTCAAAACACCAATTATAAACCCACTATCTTAAAAAAAAAATTTAACAAAGCAAAACAAAAACAAAAACAAAAAAAATTCTGATTTTCAAAAAAAATTTTAAAATGGACTTAAAAAAAATATACACAATTAAAAAAAAAATTTCACACATAAAACAACAACAAAAAAAACAAAAAAAATTGAAAACACATAAAAAAATTAAAAATATTAACAATGCTCATTTGCTCCCCCTTGAATTTCTGAAAGCTGCTCCCCCTCAAACGTATATTCATTTTCTCAGCTCTGCTCCCCCTACAAAATAACAGATAACAGATAAATATCTTTTCTGCTCCCCCTGTACATGACAATCCAGATCTTGTTAAATTCCAAAGAATATAAACTTTTTATGATTCATGAATTTAACATCAGATAAAAATCACTAAAAAATTGAAAATTTTAAAATTATATTTTGAAACTACTGAATTATTAAATCTTAACGATTCAACATACCTAATTTGTATACCAAAAATTAAACCGCTTTTCATCTAACGCTTTGGTAAACAAATCAGCTAGTTGATATTCAGTGGGTACAAAATATAATTCTATATTTCCATTTTCTACATGATCTTTTATAAAATGATACCGAATGTCAATGTGTTTTGTTTTTGAATGTTGCACCGGATTTGATGCAATAGCTATTGCGCCCTGAGAATCACAATATATTGGTATTGTCTTTGGTGTAAACCCGTAATCACGCAGTTGGCTCTTCATCCACAACACCTGAGAACAGCAAGAAGATACGGCAACATACTCTGCTTCAGCTGTAGACAATGAAACGCAATGTTGTTTCTTGGATGACCAACATACGGGTTTGTCACCTAAGAACTATACTGCTTCAGACGTACTCTTTCTGTCCATCTTATCACCTGCGTGATCAGCGTCAGAAAAAGCAGTCAGATTAAATGAAGATTCTATAGGATACCACAAACCAAGATTTGGAGTTCCTTTGAGATATCTTAAAATTCGTTTCGCAGCTGTTAAGTGTGATTCTTTAGGATTTGCCTGATATCTAGCACAGACACATGTAGCAAACATAATATCTGGTCTACTAGCTGTTAAGTACATTAATGACCCATTTATAACTCGATAATGAGTCACATCTACAGGTTTCCCTGATATGTCGGCATCGAGTTTTGACTTTGAATCCGGAGCCATGGGAGTTTTCATAGGAGTACTGTTGATCATGTTAAATTTCTTTAACATGTCTTGTATATATTTTGACTGATTGATAAAAATACCATCAGTTAATTGTTTTACCTGTAATCCTAAGAAAAAATTTATTTCCCCCATCATGCTCATTTCGAATTTTTGGGACATTAAAAATGTGAATTTCTTACAAAATTCTGGATTTGTAGACCCAAATATTATGTCATCTACATATATTTGTATAACTATGATATCCGACCCCTGACGTTTTATAAACAGGGTTGTGTCAACTGCACCTTTTGTAAATCCACATCTCAACAGATATGTTGAAAGTGCATCATACCAAGCACGAGGTGCTTGTTTAAGGCCATACAGTGACTTATCTAAAATATATACATGATCAGGTTTCGAAGGATCAATAAATCCTTCGGGCTGATATGTATATACTTCATCTGTTAGTGTAGGTCCCGAGAGGTTCCCAAAGTATATAGCTTTAAGCTGTAGAAGGGGGGGGGGGGGGTGAATACAGCTATTTAAAAACTACACATTATTTTCTCAATGTTTGTATGTATTATCAACAATTTGTTAATTACAAACAAGCTTGAATGCGGAATAGTTCAAGCTGAGATGACAGATACAACAGTATGTTCACTAGTCTAAGACAAACTCAAACTAGTATACAATGAATACACTCACTAAGAAGCACTCACTGTGTTTACAAGACTTAAGGAACAGCTTAGGTAAAACAGCTTAGACACACAGAAGCTGGTTTACAGAAGACTTGCATGCAAGATCACACTTGCACGTTCACTCTTGGTTTAAGCACTTAGCTTTCTTCACTCTTCTTTCTGACCTTAGAAGCTTCCTTTTATACTCACTTAGAGGATCTCAGAGAAACATCTCATTGGACAGAATGAAAAGGAAAAGTCTTGTTGAAAAGACAACATAACCTTTTCTGCACTTTTCTGAAAAGCAGACTTGTCTTCATATGTGCAGAACTTTTGTCTTTTTACTTTGTCTACTGTTGCATTGCCTTTAACTAATTTAGGAATGTCAACCTTGCGTCTTTCTTCCTTGTAAAGGCCTATTTTGATATAAGAAAAAGGTCTGTCACCCTTTTTCAAATAACCTTTTGTCTTCATGTTACAGAACAGCTTGGGCAGACTGAGCAGTTCTGTTTTCCACTTTGTCTTCGACTTTGTAAACTGATCTAGCAGTCAAAAAACAATACATGATGACTTGGAAACGTATTCCATAAAGTGTTTAGCCTGTTCACAAAGAACAGGTTCTGTTCACAAAGAACAGAACACTTCAAAATTGCCCAAGCTGCTCACCAGTGTAGAGCAGCGTAGACAGTTTATGTCCAGCCTGTTCAGCAGATAGAACAGCTTGGACAAAATGTCTTAGTTGCAACACATGCAACACATAGAACAGCTTTAGACTAATATTGCAAATCATCTTTAGGCTTTAATAAGGCATATAACAGGCCTTAAATTTAACCTTCAAATGCATCAACAGGTTTGATTATAAATCTCCCCCTCAGATGTAGAACAGGTTTGACTGAGGCCTTTTTGTGCCTAACAATCTCCCCCTATTTGCAATAACCAGTCTAAGCTGGTCTTATAAAAAATCACTATATATTTTTACAGTACATTTGCTGAGATAAAACTACAACATTACAGTAAAGTAAAAGATCAGTTTATATATACATTGATTCTTGATTACATACAACAACACATGTTTTTACAAGAGTACAACTAATGTACTAATGTATTTTACAACTAATGTAAAAGAGAATTACAACGTATGTAACATAGAGTACAACTAATGTACATTGGACTGTTTTTGTTGGGAGCAGAAAACGGTAAGCCTGTCCAACTGATGGACAGCTTCCATTCTTCACCTACCCAGATGGTAGATGGACTTTACTCCATTGGAGGGGGATCTTGGAACATCTTTTCCAGTTCTTCTCTTGTATCCTCAAGTTCCTCAACTTCACTTCTGATGACCATGAACTTGGGATCATTGAGCTCTCCTCTTTCATAGAAGCCTCTGAGCTGATCCCAGACGGCTGCTCTCCATTTGCTATACTGCCTAAATGAAACTGCAAGTCTGAAGGCGGCAAGTTGTCTCAGATCAACTTTGTACAGCTCTGAGGCTCTTTGGAAGCACTTCTTCTGAGTTAGAGGATCTACAAAAAATGCCCCCAGCTCAGGTTCTTCAATAATTTTGCCATCCTCAAACTCTATTCCACTAGGCAGGCTATGATCAACTCCCTTCATTTCAATGGCATAGTCGCCCTGTTCGATCAGTGTCAGGAGTAGCTCCATCTCTGTGTCCTTCCTTGTCCTCCTGGCCTTTATTTTTGGATGTGTCACAAAGACACCTTCACTAACTTCCTTAGAGATCAGGCCAAGATCCTTTACTCTTTCCATCAACTTCTTGACATATGCCCTGATTTCTTTAGCAGTTTCAGACTTTGATTCACTCAGGGCAACTGCAAGCTCAATCCACTCCCTGTATCCCATCTGTGCTACATCAGTGTGGTCATAAGTTTCCATATTTAGGCCTATTGCACCCATCCTTGTTATTTTAAGCTTCCACTGACTGCCTTTCCTTGATACAGAGACAGCTTTGACAATTGCTTCCTTGGCTAGCCTTCTTTCAGCAACATCTTGAAACTTTTTCCTAGCCAAGTTGTCAAAGTGGTATTGAGCTCTTGCATGGGGTACTGTTGATTTGGTCACAGAGACCTGAGTACCTTTCTCTACTTCCTTCTCTTTCTCCCCTGTAGATTTCCTAGCAGCTTCCATTATTTTCTTTTGCACCTCCAGGGTAGACATTTTAATTTTCTTTGCTTCTTGGAGGGCAAAAGATTTAGCAGCTTTAGCAGATTCTTCTTCTTTTCTCAATTCCTCCAGAGCTTGAAGCTGTTCTTCTCTAAACTCAAAGTACTTGTGCATAGGAAGACCCATCTCTTTAGCCCTGGCCTTGTGAAATTGAATTTCTGCCTGTTTCTGCTGTATGGGATCATCAGCTGCCTTTTCTTTTCCTTTAGCTGTTGCTGTAGTGACAGCAGCCTCAGGAATTTCCTCTTCTTCTTCTTCTTCTTCTTCAGTTAGAATTAAGTGCCTTCTTTTACTGCTAGGCCTGTCCTCAGGAATGACTTCCTCCCCCTTAGACTGAGCAGGGTTTGGAGAGACAGCCTGAGTAGGCATAACAGCTTGAGAGGCACCTTCAGCTGTACCTGTTTCAAAGACATCTGCTGGCTGACCAGTGTGAGTTGCAGACACTGGTATCTCCTTAGGAGAAGAAGTTTTCTCCCCCTTAGACTTAGTCTTCGAGGCAGAGGACTTCTCCCCCTTTGAAGGAGATGAAGCAGCGACTTCAACACCTGGTCTGCCTGAAGACACAAAGTCAGCAGGCTTGCCAGCAGGTTTAGTAGAAGGTTTAGGACCAAGTTATCCTTCACCTCAGTAAGCTGGGAAAGACAGGTCTGAAGAGAAGTGGAGTGGGAATCAGCAAGGGATGTGAGCTTAACAATGTTTTCCCTGTCAGACGCTGTGAACAGCAGAGTTTGCAGCTGTGCAAGATGAAGTTCTAGAGAATCTTGCACATCAGCAAGATCTGATGACACAGAGTTTGATAGGGAGCCAATTAGAGTTTGTAAGCTAGCCAGAGTGGCTGGAAGGGTAGAGTTGCAAGAAGCGAGAAGTGATGACAGCTGTTGGGAAATAGCTGTCATTGAGGACACAGAGTCCTGCTGAATGGAAAGAATAGAGGAGAGAGAGGTGGACACAGTTTGCAGCTGAGCAGTGAGTGCTAACAGCTGTGGAGAGGAATCAGGTTGTGGAGTGGTGGGGAAAGAGGCTTTGAACGAATCAAAGAACCCCTGAAGCTGTGTAGACACATAGTCTGATATAATGGAGGGTAGAGAGTTCATGGTGTTTTCCAAAGAACCAACTTTGTTGGTCAGCAAAGAAAGCTGATCCTTCAAAGGCAGGTCTTTGGGAGATGGAGGTGTATGGGTAGATTGTTTTGAGTGGGTAGATGGAGAAGATGATGATGAAGCTGGTGTTTGAGGATGTGATGGAGAGGGAAGAGGGACTTTGGACAAAAGCTCCATAGCCTGGGCAAAAGTAAGATGACCCAGGTTGGAGGGATCAAGGGGTCCTTCAGC
>JAANYP010008962.1:0-12900 GCA_020465985.1 Centrapalus pauciflorus | reverse complement strand
TTAAGTCTTTGTAAACACAGTGAGTGCTTCTTAGTGAGTGTATTCATTGTATACTAGTTTGAGTTTGTCTTAGACTAGTGAGCATACTGTTGTATCTGTCATCTCAGCTTGAACTATTCCGCATTCAAGCTTGTTTGTAATTAACAAATTGTTGATAATACATACAAACATTGATATCAATAACAAAACTAGACTGCTGTCTTCCCACCGGATGTACCAGCAGACTCCCCTTTGACGATAGCTTCTAGTTGTTGTTCATTGATCGTAATAGACTGTCTGATTTAGAGACTATGAATACCGAAACTAGACAGCTATTGTCACATCAGGTGTATCAACAGACTCCCCCTTGACGATAGCTTCTGGTAGATATTCGTTACTCTATGAATACCGAAATCACCTTTTCTTCTTTGTTATCCATGAATGCCTCTCCAGTTTCGTTGTCCTCACCGGTTTGTAGACTAACTTAGTCCATGTCCTACCAGTCAGAGGATTAATTTTTATTTGAACCACAACTCTTCTACCAACTCTTAGATTAACTTCTCAAATCTTCCAGAACGACCCTCCCTTCTGATAGTTCATGCAAACACCTCAGCACAAGAATCGTCTTCCTAGATTTATAAGGTCCTTCCAAGCTAAATCAATCACTTCACACTTCAGAATCTGAGTCATCATTTAGTGCAGATTTCAACAGCTCTAGATCTATCACATTATGATCTTCATTCATAACACCTTCATCGAGTGACTTCCAATTAGATATATCTTTAGGAGTAAACGCTCATTCCTCAAGATCCTCCTGTTCTAAGTCATCTTCGAAGACGAACCTCATTTCATCTTCATCCAACCCTGACAATGCTCCGATCAGACCTTATCTTCAGTTACTTTAGTTGTATATGAATCCTTGTCTTTTCCCTTGTCAGCGGCTATGAACACCGACTCCTCCTGAGGATCAGCAAGCTGAGCAAATCGTTGTCTTAAAAGATCTACCAGCTCACTATTCGGGCCATCTTCTTTGACTTCTTTATAATTTCTCCCGATGAGATGGACAATCTTTCAACTATTTCTGTACAATTAAACCAATGTTTTTAAGGTTAAAAACAATAATTTCGACTGAAAAAGTGAACCAATAAGAATTTTTCTCCGTTACTTTGCTTGTATAACTCGAAAAACTATAAAAAATGTGATTTTTCAGTCACAAACGCCAAGACACCAAGAATGTTTAAGATGAACACCAAGAACACGATGAACACCCTTATGTCTCTGATACCACTTGTAAGGTCACCTACCCACGGATCCAATCTTGACGCGACACCGTCCAACGAGTGCGGAATCCTCGTTAGGGGTTTAACGGATCGATCACACACATGAAACACAGAGACCAACACAATGATAGACATAACAACGGACATCCAGACATGTGATTCTCTCCAAGAACACTCTGAAAATACTCTGCAAACACTCACAAGTTCATAATCGCCTCGAACACTGATTTCTGCAAAGATCAGTTCACCCGGATGCTCTGTTTGCTCTCAAGTTCGACAGAACCTATGAGCCTTCAAAGATCGCTGAATTCACAATGATAAGTTCAATATATAGTCGATAAGTTCGTGAAGAGACTCCTCACGAACTTATTCTCATAAGTTCGTGTAGAAGCTCATCTTGAACTTATCTTAGAATTTATTCTAGAACTTAATCTAGAACTTATTCTAGAACTTATTCTAAAGCGTATTATGATAGTCTAGAACTTACCATGTAAATGTAAACATCATACACAATCATGATATCAATAACAAAACTAGACTACTGTCGTCCCACCGGATGTACCAGCAGACTCCCCTTTGACGATAGCTTCTAGTTGTTGTTCATTGATCGTAATAGATTGTCTGATTTAGAGACTATGAATACCGAAACTAGACAGCTATTGTCACATCAGGTGTATCAACAGACTCCCCCTTGACGATAGCTTCTAGTAGATATTCGTTACTCTATGAATACCAAAATCACCTTTTCTTCTTTTTTATCCATGAATGCCTCTCCAGTTTCGTTGTCCTCACCGGTTTGTAGACTAACTTAGTCCATGTCCTACTAGTCAGAGGATTAATTTTTATTTGAACCACAAGTCTTCTACCAACTCTTAGATTAACTTCTCAAATCTTCAAGAACGACCCTCCCTTCTAATAGTTTTTGCAAACACCTCAGCACAAGAATCGTCTTCCTAGATTTATAAGGTCCTTCCAAGCTAAATCAATCACTTCACACTTTAGAATCTGAGTCATCATTTAGTGCAGATTTCAACAGCTCTAGATCTATCACATTCTGATCTTCATTCATAACACCATCATCGAGTGACTTACAATTAGATATATCTTTAGGAGTAAACGCTCATTCCTCAAGATCCTCCTGTACTAAGTCATCTTCGAAGACGAACCTCATTTCATCTTCATCCAACCCTGACAATGCTCCGATCAGACCTTATCTTCAGTTACTTTAGTTGTATCTGAATCCTTGTCTTTTCCCTTGTCAGCGGCTATGAACACCGACTCCCCCTGAGGATAAGCAAGCTGAGCAAATCGTTGTCTTAAAAGATCTACCAGTTCACTATTCGGGCCATCTTCTTTGACTTCTTTATAATTTCTCCCGATGAGATGGACAATCTTTGAACTATTTCTGTACAATTAAACCAATGTTTTTAAGGTTAAAAACAATAATTTCGACTGAAAAGTGAACCAATAAGAATTTTTCTCCGTTACTTTGCTTGTATAACTCGAAAAACTATAAAAAATGTGATTTTTCAGTCACAAACGCCAAGACACCAAGAATGTTTAAGATGAACACCAAGAACACGATGAACACCCTTATGTCTCTGATACCACTTGTAAGGTCACCTACCCACGGATCCAATCTTGACGCGACACCGTCCAACGAGTGCGGAATCCTCGTTAGGGCTTTAACGGATCGATCACACACATGAAACACAGAGACCAACACAATGATAGACATAACAACGGACATCCAGACATGTGATTCTCTCCAAGAACACTCTGGAAATACTATGCAAACACTCACAAGTTCATAATCGCCTCGAACACTGATTTCTGCAAAGATCAGTTCACCCGGATGCTCTGTTTGCTCTCATGTTCGACAGAACCTCTGAGCCATCAAAGATCGCTGAATTCACAATGATAAGTTTAATATATAGTCGATAAGTTCGTGAAGAGACTCCTCACGAACTTATTCTCATAAGTTCGTGTAGAAGTTCCTCTTGAACTTATCTTAGAATTTATTCTAGAACTTAATCTAGAACTTATTCTAGAACTTATTCTAGAACTTATTTCTAGAACTTATTATAGAACTTAATCCAGAACTTATTCAAGAACTTATTGTAGAACTTAATCTAGAACTTATTCTAGAACTTATTCTAGAACTTATTTCTAGAACTTATTCTAGAACTTAAGCTAGAACTTATTCTGATAGTCTAGAACTTACCATGTAAATGTAAACATCATACACAATCATGATATCAATAACAAAACTAGACTGCTTTCGTCACACTGGATGTACCAACACAAAAGATTCAGGTGATCTTCAGCCGATTGTGCACTCATAGGCATCTTTGTGTAGTGTTGAGAAGTGGATGCGGAATGAGTCAGTTTTTCTTCCGGTTTAGAATAACCTAAGAATGCCCGACTACTAGTTTCGTCTGACTCAAATGGGATGGGATCTGCTCCCGAGTAGAATGTTGTAGCTGACTTCAGTTCACTTGCGATTGACGGTTTTATCTTTCCAAAATACATTTCAGGATCTTGGACTTGATCATATTCCCGTTCCTTCTTTTGCAACTGAAAGTTGTATACTCTCAGCGTTCCTATAACTCCTTCTAGAGTGAGAGTCTTAAATTTTGCTTCATCATGCTTGATCAGCGATGTGTACATTTGCCACTTCGCAGGTAAAGCATCAAGAAGCTTCTCAATCTTCTCAGTCAACATCGTGATTATCCAGCTCCGTTAGCATATGATAGAATCTTGTAATAGTCTCATCCCGCTTTTCAGTTTTCAATGCTTTGAAAATGGCAAACTGTTGTTTTAGCATCTCGGTCCTTCCCTTGCGAACCCTCGGATTTCCCTCACACCACTTCTCGAGAGCATCCCATAGCTCTTTAGAGGTTTGATGATTCCTTAAGGTGTGCAGAATTTCCTGAGGTAACGCCATACAAATATTGAAGAAAGCTCGGTTCTCGGCCTCATAAAGTTTCTTATCATCATCCTTCATTTTCTGATATGATAAGACTCTTTGATGACCTTCGAACTCTTGCGTAGGTGGAACATATCCCTCATCGATACAATTCCACATGCGCATATCGTTGAAACGAGCAAAGTCAGCGAACCTATCCTTCCACCAATAGTAGTCTTCCAACATCATCAGTTTTGGCGGAGAATTTGCCTTGCCAACTTCATGATCCATTTCAATGAATTTTTGCAAACTTGACATCCTGTCCAAACTTTTTGTTTTCGAACTTAAATAATTCAATTTAAAATTAATTTAATATAAACTCCTTCGAACTTAGGTAAGTTCGAATTAATATAATAGTAAATTCGTTTAAAATTAAATTCGAATTTTGATAAGTTCGAAATCAACAAGTTCGACTGACTGATAAGTTCGAAAAATGTCTGACAAGTTCGAACCATTGACAAGTTTGAATAGTACTTAATTTTCTGACAAGTTCGAAATCTGACAAATTCGATGATATCAAGTTCAAATTTCTGCCAAATTTGAATGAAGCCCTAAATTAAGTTCTACAGGAGCGTATTTCTGACAAGTTCGAGTGAACCCTAATACCCCCTATGTTCGAGCGCCGCAAGTTCGAGAAACGACCAAAAATTCGATTTTTCAAGCTTTCAGATTAAACCAATGTTTTTAAGGTTAAAAACAATGATTTCGACTAAAAAAGTGAACCGATAAGAATTTTTCTCCGTGACTTTGCTTGTATAACTCGAAAAACTTATGAAAAACGTGATTTTTCGGTCACAAACACCAAGAAACCGAGAATGTTTAAGATGAACGCGAAGAACATGATGAACACTCTTATGGATCTGATACCACTTGTAAGGTCACCTACATACGGATCCAATCTTGACGAGACACCGTCCAACGAGTGCGGAATCCTCGTTAGGGGTTTAACGGATTGATCACACACACACGAAACATGGAGACCAACACGATGATAGACATTACAACGAACGTCGCGACACGTGAATCTCTCCAAAACTCTCTGCAAATCGCTCACAAGTTCGTAATCGCCTCACACACGAATTTCTGCAAAAGATTGTTAATCACAACTGATTAACCCTTAATTATAACCCTCAAATTCGAACTTGGCCCACACATGTTCATGAAGGCCCAAGCCCACGAACTTTTCCACCATTAAGTTCGAACTTGGCTTTGAACTAGTTCTATAACTTGTCTTTGAACTTGTTCTAGAACTTATGTTTGAACTTACCTTTGAACTTATGTTTGAACTTATCTTTGAACTTATCTTTGAACTTAAGTAAACATCAATCACAACCAAGATCAAACATATATACAACCAATATCAAATATATGTATTAACGTGCAATAACGAAGGCCTGAACTATTACAAGTTATTATCTACACTTAGACTGCTATTGTCACACAGGATACACAAACAAGCTTGCTTCTTACAGAATATTTTCTTTTCCAGGTGAACTTCAAGATAAGGAAGCTTGTTTCTCTTTCTGATATAATCAGTAGTTTGCTTTGCAGATAAGTCTAACACCTTTATTTTCTTCTTTCTTATTTCATCTTCATTGAGTAGTGTCAGCATATCTCTTATTTCTTTCTGAACAATCTGCTGAGCTTCAAACCTCAATCGATGTTGTCGATGTGACTCATCAGCCAGAATATATTCATTAAAAATCTGTCCATGACTTCAACCTCATTCAGCTCCTTAACCATCTGAGGCATAATATTTTCAATTGGGAACGACTCTACTTCTTCTTCTTTTACAGTAACCACAACCTCAGGCTTTTCAACCGTCAGTGTTGGTACATCATCTTTCATTATCTCCTGCACAAGATCCTCTTCTTCTTCAATCCTATTTTCTCTCAAAGATATATCATTCATATCAAACATATCGTCATCATCAAACAGTTCAAAATCCACTTCTTTCTCCACTCCCTCAGTCATTAAAATTTGTCCTTGAGCTTCGTCATCATACTCTTTAAAATTATAAATTCCTGATTGAACACTTAAAGGAACTGGAAAATCTTTATTAAGAATCAGTTCCAGCTCACTTTGAGCATCAAGAGACTTTTCTTTAGAGCTCCCTACTTCACCAACTTCTTGACCTCCTGTCTCTTTTCCCTTTTCTGGATATGTGATCATTAAAAGTCCAGATCCTTGTTCCCCAAGCTTCCTCCTCTTCTCCCCCTCATGAGAAGCATCATCGGAGTCATCATCATGCTCATCATGTTTGCGTTTCGGAGCAGAAGCTTGTGACTTACACGTTTGTTCCACAACTGAAATCCTTTCAGACATATCTCCTAACGCAGTAATCACTGTGCTCTCCAACTCAATCATACATTCCCTCATCTCATCAAAATGATCATAGGAAAAATCTCTTAGCTCTTCAATTACTTGATGTGGATCTCTTTGTTTGACTTCTTCAGATACATTCTTTCCCTTCAATAATTTCTGAATATTTGACATTTGGTCCATCGTCTCAGAAAATTGATTTGTCATTTGTGATGAGACTCCAGCAATTGCTTCATTCAATTTCTCTTCCGTAACAAAGGGTGATAGTCTAACCACTGGGTCACTCAGACATCCAATTGACACAATAGTCAAACTTGTAAAAAGAACGTCTGTGTGGCCTGTGCTCAGAGTTGGCAATGTTGTAGCTCTGA
The DNA here is from genome assembly GCA_020465985.1 of Centrapalus pauciflorus. NCBI lineage: Eukaryota > Viridiplantae > Streptophyta > Magnoliopsida > Asterales > Asteraceae > Centrapalus > Centrapalus pauciflorus. The sequence continues at coordinate 5,980 of JAANYP010008962.1, read as the reverse complement.
CTGGTCTTGCAACCACTTCAAGTGACGGAGCAACAGATGCTTCCGACACTATGGTTGTTCTGGTAGGAACACTCATTTCTACTGCACTTACTTCAACACATGAAGTCGACTCTAGTGTCCTAATGTGTATAGGATCTATTTCATGTGCATGAACAAAAGTTGTACACCCGGGCAGTTCTGTACTTGTTACAATAGCAATAAAATCCAAAGGATTTAAGGATAGATCGTGTGTTAGATCCCTGTGAGAAATTGAAACATCTTCCTGTTTGGAGGAAAATGAGTGGCTGGGGGGTGTGCAATCATCGGTGGGATACTGACTGTTTCAATGTTGACTCCCATTAGGGAGCCAACGGCAGATGTGGCTTGATCCCGACTGTTTGGGCTAGGGAACACCCTCACACTTTCCCTTGCAATTTCAACAACATCAATTTCCGGAAATCTTTCAGATAAAGAATATTCAACCATGCCAGCACCACCCTCATTGGCATCATTACCATCCTCATCATCATCATCATCATTTCCTTCATCAGCTCCTTCAACGATATTAGATAAAGTCCTTTCAGAGTCTGAGTTTCTCTCACCTCCCCTCACCTGCTCCTCTACTCCCTCACACTCAGCTTGGCTGCCCTGAACATCAGCCCCCTGCTGAAGTTCCTGCTCTCCTAAAGCTCCCTGCTTTAGAAAACCCAGTTCCTGGGTTTCTATAAGAGCATGATCTATTCTATATAACTTGACATACTCACTTTCTTTATCTGCATTTTCCAACAGAGCTTCTGGAATAGGCATCACATTAGCATCTGGTGCATCTTGTACCCCGTGTAGACTCATCATGACATAGTCCGGGCACTTCTGAGCGTTTGACCTTTTTGGGATTTGCTCATTTGCTCTCAAAATTCCCCTTATCAAAATTTGGATAAAGCGTTGAATTAGTACAAACTTTCTTGCTCGGTTTGTTGTCTTTTCCAGAACAACTTCTTTCAGATCCTCCCAGATGCATTGGGAATAATCGTAATGTTTGTTGAAATCAATCCTGTTAAAGATTCTCAAGCAGTGTATGCTCCCTCTATCAATGCCGGTATGTTTTGAAGTCACGCATCTATTGGCTATTCCAAATAAAGTCTACCACTCACCATTTAGGCCATTCCTATGAAACTTGAGCTTTTTGGTAGAGGTTTGGAATAACCTAAGCAGATTAGATCATGAACTAGATACAAAGTCTTCATAATCAGCTAATTCCGGAAAGTTCACTGTATCAATTCTGCGCAGTAGAAACAGGTTATAGCGAAGCCTGGCAAGGGTGATCTTTGCCTTAAACTGATCTATTGTAACCTTAAAGTGATGATTTCCATCAGCCGGTACAAATTTTATCGTGTGCCAGAATTGTTGCAAGTATACTTGGGGGATAGAAGGTTAGTACTATAAAAGGTAGCCCAGAGGATGTTCTTTAAGGATGTCTACAATTATGAGATGACTGACTTTGATGATTTTTGGATCAAGTCTGTGGTTATTCTCATAAAAAGGTAGGCAATGTTTAGTTTTCACAAGGTGAGTGTCTGGGATGGGTGATGAAGGTGATGGTTGGGTAACACAGGCTGATTTCACTGGTTTTGAGACCAGTGTATGGTCGGATGATGAATGAGAATCGGAAGAATTGGAATGTTGGGATTGAGCTTGGGATGCCATTTGCCTGTGGTAAATAACAAACATTCAAATCAGATAAACAAATGTAATCTAGCAATTAGAAAAATAAAACAGTTTGCTAGAAATTAGAAAAATTTGTGTTTAACTATTTAAAGCATCGGGATTCCAGACAATAATAATAAAATATTATTGTTTGGATTCCAAAGTCAATCGTTAAGAGACCAATGTTAGAAAAATACAGCTTTTAAAAATTTCTTGAAAAATGTGAAATTTTTCTGAAAATTTAAAAGTCCACCACACTTAGACACATTTTGAAAAATGTTACTTGAATCTCGAATGAAACATGAAAGTTCTCGGGTGACACATGAATCAACTCGCATGACTTATGAATGAAACTCGAATTGAGTAGATGATTTCTCGAATGAAGCAGCAGATAACTTGAATAAAGTACTATTCAACTCAAATGAAATGTTTGACCAACTCGAATCATGTTTATATTTTCTCAAAATACTCATGAATCGAGTTGAAACACTTAAAATATATTGCAAGGTATGCACAACTCAACTCGAATGAATAATAGACTTTCTCGATTAAAATATGAATCCAACTCAAACACAAGTATAAGTTTCTCGAATGCCATGAAATATACATGAAATAAATCTATGTCTTAACCAAGGCAACTCGAATAAGAAAGAAATTTTCTTGAAAAACTTATTGAACCAACTCGTATGAAACAAGACCTTTCTCGAATCATGTTGTTATCGAGACTGAATTTGTAAAAATTTTCAAAGTCCCTAAAATATCCAACTCGAATAACAAACACAAGTTCCTCGAATCATGAAGTAAACAACTCGATTGAAACTAAAAGTTTCTCCTAACTGCACTTCATGCAACTTGATCAATGCAGATTATTTATCGAATGTTGTTTTGATCGAGTTAACATATTTTTAACTTTTCTAAGTCCTGAATGTCATTGAAAATTTTAAAAAATCATTCCATGGACATTTTTTCCTATCCATTCATTGTGTCTTACTCGAAATTTGAATTTGAACATATTTTGTTTACTGAACTTTGACCAGAAACATCCTTTTCATTCCAGAATATCAAAATTTCTGAGTTTCAAGAACTCGAAAGTTTTAAAACTTTAAAACCAAAATTTATGTTGTGTGATTTGAACTAGAACTTGAAATTTATTTTACAAGACCATATGATGAATACAAAATCAGTCACACCATGAATTTCATATATAAAACAGAGAATCAACAAAACACAAATTCACACAGTTTACACACCACGAACACACACACACATCACAGTTTATGATATATGCAGAAATCTACAATAAGTAGCTAATATTGACAAAACTTGAAACACACCTACAATTTTCCACTCGGAATTTGAAAATCTTGATCAGAAATGAGGTTTCTTCGTATGTAAGAAAAGTGGAAAATGGGTTTTTCAGAGAAGATAGTGAACAGTGACCCAGGAGATGAAATTAAAATTTCAAATTTATAGAAAATTTGAAATTTTGAATAATACCCGGCCCATTTTAATGTCTTATAAGCCCATTCTCTTGTTTTTCTTTTTAAGCCCATTTATTTACATAAAACAAAAAAAAATTCATACACAAAACAAAACACCAAAAAAAATTTGAAAGAACAACTAAAAAAATAATCAACTAAAATTTTTTTTAACTAACTAAAAAAATAAAGGATAAAAAAATGTTGCTCCCCCTTGAATTTTGCATATTAGCTCCCCCTCAGATTAATACCTTTTTATATAACAACTCCCACTGCAAAAAAAAAACAAATAAGAGTTTATCAGATTGTTAAACTTCAGATAAAATTTTCTTTCTGCTCCCCCTGCAGAAGACAATCCGAATCTGTTAAACTCAGAAAAATTGAACTTCAAAATTCACATGAGATTAACAACATATTTAATCAAATAAAAAAATGTAAATTTTATATTATATTTTGTAACGACTGACATCTAACGTTTCAACAAACCCAATTTGTATACCAAAAAATTAAATCGTGTTTCATCTAAGGCTATGGTAAACAAATCAGCTAATTGATATTCAGTGGGTACAAAATATAATGGGAATTTTGTAACGACTGAATGTTTAAATTCTACATTACCATTTTCAACATGATCTTTTATAAAGTGATACCGGATGTCAATGTGTCTGGTTTTTGAATGTTGCACTGCATTTGAAGCTATTGCTATAGCACTTTGTAAATCACAGTAATTGGAAATCTTTTGCGGTGTAAACTCGTAATCTCTGAGTTGGCTTTTCATCCACAACACTTGTGAGCAGCACGACGATACTGCTATGTATTCAGCTTCTGCTGTTGATAGAGATACACAATGTTGCTTGTTGGATGACCAACTTACAGGTTTGTCACCCAGAAATTATATTGCTCCTAATGTGCTTTTTCTATCCATTATGTCACCTGGATGATCATCATCAGAGAAGGCAGTTAATGTAAAATATCAACCCGTGCCATTTACAAGGAGAATATTTCTATTAATATAAAAATAACTGTCTATGAGATAATTAGAAAACAGACCCTAGACTTATTATATTCATCAATTAAAATTGATTCTAACAGTTTCTTTATATATTCATGCATCAGATTTCTTAAAATGATTACAGTAAATATTAATGCTTACCACATAAGCAAAACAGTATCTGATGTGGTGGGTTAAGGTGGGCTAGGTGGCATGGAAGGGTTGGGTTAGGTAGGATGGGTTAAAACCAATGTGGTAGATAACACAAAATGCTCAACTTTCTTATTCAAAGAAATTTAAAAATTTACATTACTCTTTAAACCATTTAAGACAGAACGTATAATAGTTAACTAAGAAATTCCAAATCACTATTAATAATTAAGCGTTTGTCAACAATCTTAGGTAACAACTCAATATCCTTTTTGAAAATTGATGTTAAAGTACGTTCAGTCTCAACTGATTTAAGTGATAAATTTAACTCTTCTTCAAGATCAGAAAATTTCTTTTGAAGAGTTGTAATTTCCTCATATTTTTTTAATAATGAACTTTGATCATTTTATAATACCTTTGCAAGTTTAACCTTAAGCTCATTTACTTTCATAGATAAACAAGAATTATTTGATAAAATATGATTAACTTTTTTGGCATTTAAATAAGTTTCTCATTCGGAAAGCTCTAACTTTTTGTCAATTTAAATATGTGACATTTAAGCTCTATTTGTTATAATTTAGAACATTCTCTTTCTCTTCAAATTTATCAATCTGTTGGGTACAATTATATATAGTGTTGAAAACAATATATTATAATAGTTCAGGGTTCAATATGTATATACTCAATAGTTGATATTGAGTATAAATATGTAGATTGAGTAATGTTGATGTACGAGTACAGACGGATGAATGTTGATGAGAAGAGTACTGTTCAAGAAACATTGCACCTCAATGTAATATTCTTCGATATTTTGTGTTGAGATAACTGTTCATATGTTTGTGTATTGTTGAATGAATTGCTAGAAATATGAATTCACAATTGGTATCAGAGCCTAATATGGCTAAGATTGAATGAAATTTGATTCTGAATTTTGAAAATTCACGAACACTGTTACATTCGGTTTTCCACAATTCAGAATGCCAATTTTGGTTTTTGATATAGTGGATGATTTGATCTAATATTTGGATCGAAGGAGCGTTTTTTAAGGACGAATCTGTTGATATAAGTCTCGGATTTTAATTCAAAACACACAGATTCTAATTGTAATTTTTCAGTTTTTTTAAAAAGTCGTGTTCTTTCTAGTTTTTGTCAAAATACGAGTGTTTAATCTTCAAATTGGTCAAAAAAACTTCACAAAAAGTGTTTGTGTATGAAAACCAAACACTCGACATTAATCTGGGATCAATTGGTGCATTTTTGTTGAAATTTGTGATTTTAAACTTGATTTTCATCAGTTCCTGTTCAAACTCGGGCAACACTAGATTCATCGTTATGACCGAGTTTCAAAGTATATCATTCGAGTTTGATAAGATTTAATCGAGTTTTTAGCTTTCAGTGATCGAGTTTTACCGTTTACTGATCGAGTTTTATGCTTTGTTGACCGAGTTTGATCATAGTGTTAATCGAGTTTCACAGAGAGTCATCCGAGTTTCAAATAGAGTGATTCGAGTTGGAATAGAAGTTCATTCGAGTTTTATTTAATTCACATTCTAGTTGAATCGATCTTATTCGAGTTTCATTCTCTTTCAATGGAGTTTCACACTTAACCATCCGAGTTTAATTCTTTATCATTTGAGTTTCATTACTTTTTGTAGGTCCCAAAAGGTTTTCGTAGTAT